>CAOKZL010003393.1:0-99969 GCA_948472985.1 Iguana delicatissima | reverse complement strand
TGATGGTTAGTTTGATTCCATTTTAAAGTTGACTTCTTGTATGTTTTTACAATATTGTATTTGTTTTAATTTGTAAGACACCTGGTTTTGGGGATAACAAACCAGGATAACAAAGATGACAATGATAATAATGGTAAACTCACTGTGCAAAGGGGGCACCAAGGGTCTTGTTTAAAGGTGCTGGAATACAGGCAGAAATATAAACATCTGAATTTTGCACTAGAGGCTCAACTTATTGTAGATTGAGCCCTCTGAGCACAACCTTTCATTCACACTTCTTCCCTCATCTTTTGTGGAAAGAATCTTCATAAAACAATTTGTATGGAGGGTCCCATTCACAGATGAAGCTGCTTGCAAGGTACAGAGAACAACTCCATCCTTTTCATCTACTGCAGCATTTCAGCACTACCTGTGAATGGACCAAGCTAAGTATCCATGTTTTACGCTGTTCCAAAAAGGAAGTTGAGAACTTCTGGGTGGATCGCTCCCTTGAAAGCTTCAATTTTCAAGTGTGAGCATATATTTAAAGCAGAAATGTGTTACAGTTACTGCTTTGTCTGTCTGTACTTCAGAATCTCATAAAAAGTCCAGAAAGCTTTCACATTTTCTAAAATGTGGCTGAGGGTTTCATATAAAATATACCTTGAACTTTTTTTCTTCAGACCATCAGAAGAACCCTTTACATATTTTCCTTTCCCACGTTTTACAATTTGGACAACCATTTTTATACAAAAACAATTCCCCACAACCAACTCTGCTGTTTTCCCCTAACAGCAATGATTAATGTTTTTACCTGCTGAACACTAAGGGAGTTCAATACAAAAATCTGATTTAGTTGGACACCCTTGCTGTTTCCTAGGTACAGCACATGTAAGCTGCTGCCAGCAAAGTAGCGGGGGGTAACGAGAGGCATTGATTTTTATAGAGTCCTCAGCAAGTCTATTAAGAGATAGGAGTTTGTGACATTGGGAACCTGAGCCGCAGATACAAGACAGAGGCAGCAAATTACACCAGGTCTACAGGCTGCCTCGGCCTTAGAGCTCAAGGCAACAAGACACTGTCATCTTTCATTTCACTACTGTTTGTACAAGTGAAGGAACTCTCGGATTCAGCTCCAGGCAAAGACAAGGGAGGGGGGCAAGAAGAGAGCAAAGGCAAGTCAATGGCAGGCAGCAGAAATGTCCAAAGACACACAGAAAGCAGACAGCATTTTATTGAAATTTACAATCACAAAGTTCATATTGCCTCTTGTCCTGCTTGCACACTGGAATAAAGTTCTTGGCATTCACAATGACAGCTCAGGCAAGGTCAGTCAACTTGGTCCCAAACTTTTTTCCAATGAGTATTTGAAATCTTCCTCTACCAAAGTAGTTTGGCTTATGAAATCCAATATTTGTATCCAGTTACTCTTGTCTGTCACAAAAGCAGCACATTTAAAAAAAAAAGTCATAACAACCTACCAGTCTCAAGGTCCTAAAACAGCCTTGCAATTTCAGTGATACAAGGAACAGACCACTGACTCCTGAGAATGCATTTGCTAAACATGTGCCAACCTCATTCTTTTAAAGATTGTGGATAGGTTGAAGTCAAAACATACTATTACGAGGCAACAAGATCCTTGTAGGCTTTCAGTGTAATAGGTCAGCATCTATCAGGCATCCGTACCTTTGTATAAGAGGAGTCCTTGATTTCTCACAGTGTGCAAAGGCCAAGAAATATTTTTTCTTCTAAACTTCAGCATCTGAAACAAGGCGGCAAGCTTTCTTTCCATCTGTGACATGATTACACTACTACAAATGAGACACATACCCAAGGCCTGCTCTCAGTCATGGCGGGATGAAGCACAGCGGAATGGACTGCCTCACAGTGTGGTAGAATCTCCTTCTTTGGAGCTCTTTTAACACAGTGATTGGAAGGCCATCTCTCAAGAGAGCTATAATTGTGTATTCGTGCATGGCATGATGTTGGAATAGATTGCCCTTGTAGCCTCTTCCAACTTTACGATTTCTATGGCAATTTGTCTGAGGCAAAAGCTCACTTGCTCTGCTCTTAGAATTTACATGTGATCCTAGACAGAAACTAAAGCATACCTTGTCACAACAACAAACCACGTTTAGTGCTATGAGCCTTGGTCTTGCGCTCTCCCTGCTTCCTTTCTCACAAGTGCAGGGATAACATTTAAAGCAGATTCATGACTGGAAAGAAACCGTGATTTATCACTCAGCAAACCATGATTTATTTATTGGTTGGGTATGTTCTTATCAAAGCAAGGAAAACTTATTTTTCAGACTATAACTTCCAGAACTCCCCACTCCCCAGCTGGTTGGAATACAATGTCTAGAACTCATCACTCCAAAAAACACAACTTTCCCAAACTATATTCCACATTCAGTTCAATGCAGAGGTGGCCTGATTCAATATGCAAAGGAGGTCGTTTCCTGGAGCAAAAGCAAAGATTAACCTTAATCTTTGAAACTGTTTTGTGGGAAACAGTTTGGCCAGTGAACTTGCTGGATGGGAAGTTTCTGGGAACTGTAGTCCAAAAAGCAACTGTTCCAATCTGTGGTCCTTGTAGGAAGAAAAGCAGTGTATGAAGTAATACTGAGTAATACCCAGTCTGTTCCACATTTTACTTCCATCTCTGGTTTCTGGAACAGATAAACAATGATAATTGACCGGGGAAAAGCATGTGCCACAAGCAGTAGACTCAGTCCAGCTCCCTTAATAGGATGCTCACTGGGTCCAAAGAAACCCTTTATTATGCAGCAGCTACTTTCTTCTGTGCCATAGACAGGCAAAAGCAAACAGCTCATTAACTCTCTTCTCCAGCACTCTGCATATACACAGCCAGGAGAAGCTTTGGCACAGTTCTCTTCTGACACATGTGTATGAGTCAAAATGCAACGTGGGTGTGAATAGCTGAAGTACAGAAGTGAAGAAACTCAAAGCCTTTGATGCTGAAGCTAGAGAAATGTAGAGATTAATGCTCTCTTTTGTATCTCAGCAGTGGGTGCAGCTAGCTTTGTTGGCTGGATCCTTCAGCCCATTCTCAGGTTAAAATATGCCCCTTGTGAAAAAAAATCAGGGGTACAGAGATTCTAAAAATGCTCAACAGTTCTTGTGCTTAAATACTGGGGAATTAGAGAGAGAGAAGCCATGTGCCATAATGCACCCTAGAGGCACTGCTTCCCCCATCTGCTCAAAACACACTGGAGTTGCCATATGTGGGACCTGGCAGGGTCCTTAAATCCAGCGGCTCCCTTGCAGACAGTAATCTTATTTACTAAAGCAGCAGTCCAAATGCTTCCCCCCTCAAAAAAAAAAAAGACGACAAGAAAAAGACATCATTGTGCCCAAGGCTAGAGTCTCTCCATGAACCTCTCTTGTCTCCAAAAAAGAGTCCCAGGCAGTGACAGTGGCCCCATAGTCTCAGGCAGTTTGGTATATATCTTGGACAAAAACCATGCTTGGTAGAGGCAGCAGCAGGCCCGTAGTCTTGCAGATAAGCCTTGGCTGCTCTTCTTCGTTCTGCAGAGTCTCCCTTTGACTGAGAGAACAATGGGAAAAGCCCACTACCTCTTCTCTATCTTCTGCTTCTGCAAACTGAGTGAGGTAAAGCTGGCAAGGAGGTCAGTAACCTCATCCACCTGCCAGAGAAATAAAACAACATGGTAGAGAAGTCCAAGCAGACTCTGAAGAAGTACAGGAACCCTTTGAGGAGTTAGGGATGGGTTTCAGGTGTATAGGGATGAAGACTTTTGCTGCAACACAAACATCCAGGCCCATAGAGCTATGGCTATTCCATGTTAGGCCAAGGGTGGGATGCATTATTGATCTGTATTTCTAGAGGAAGCCAGCTGTTCCAGCACTCCTGTAATCATGTGTGAGGTGGTGTGCTGGGGCATCATTCCCATTGTAAGAAAGAATACCTTAAACATGGACGGGCAATTCTAAAAGGTCCTGGGACTGAAGATGCTGCATTTTCTACTCTGCTCTTCAAAGCAAATGTGTTTTGTTGTTGTTTTACAATCTACTAGTGACCAGAAAGTCACTTCCATTTAAAAAAACAACAAAAACCTATGTTGGAATCTCTGAAAGGTGACAGGGAGGACAGGATTACTAAATGGGAGAATTGCAACCCTGGAAGGCTTCTGGGGATGATATTGTCTATTTTTGACCTAAAAGTATTTTTTGGCAATGAGGCACACTCTGGGCAGTGGTGGTTAAGAGCCACAGAAAAGGCCTTGGTAGCCCACAGACCACCTGATACCCACTCCTGAGCTAATCAAACAGACCACTGGTGTGTAATTTGTTTAGTGTGATGTCCAGTGCCAAAGAAGCCAGTGGTCTGGCTCATGTCTCCCCTACAAAGTCAAATTACTGGTTTTTCCTGAATTTGTCCGTCACACTAAACAAATTGTACGCTAAAGGCCTGTAGTTTGTTCAGTCGCTCTTATCTATAGGAACAGCAATCAGTCTACATACACACTGCCTCAACCTGACATGGGTAAACACATCTATATGAGATCCATTGTATCCACAGTGACAAAAATGAAGTTGATGGATGCTATCTTCAAATGTGACCCTGAAAGTCATTTTCAAGGTCACATATCACTACAAAGCACAGGTTAGGCTGTTTGCAGGAAAAAAACCCTGCTGCAGCCCTGAATGTAACAAACCACAATGGACATACTGTACATCAAAATGAAATTAAGCAGCTGTCCCACCAAACATATACTAGTAGTGGAAATCTCTGTCATCTTCAACAGGTGAAGTGTCTCAGGCTACAGAGAGACTATTCTGTAGTTCCCAATCTAATGAAGTGATATTCAGCAAGTCTTGTCCCTTTGAGTGAACTTCTAATAACCAGTTTATCAAGTGGCATACTCTTTAAAGACTGTTTTCTTCCTGTCTGGATTCCCCAAAAAGCACTGCTGCTTTGCAAAGCAGAAATACATTGAAACAGATGCTGAATGACAAATCCTCTTCTATCTGCAGCGTTCTGTGGCCAGTGTGGGCCATCACAGGCTGTACCAATGTGGTATACTGGAGGATGGCCTTGGACCTCCAATACCCTATCCCCCCCCCGATTCTCCTGACATACTCCTAACCATCCAGGGTGGCATGCCCTTGGACTTCAAACATCCTATCCACTTTCATTCTCCTGACATGCCCTTAAACAGATCTCCTAATCACACTACACCTGTAGCTGACAAAGTTAATTCCGCCACTACTGGCTTCAATGTCAAGAAAATGTTAAAACACACAATAACAAAACCCAGCAAGAAGTCTCCCCCATCCTGCAAGAGGCCTGGGCTTTGGATGCAGTTGACTACATACTGCAGACTCCTCTCTCCCTCCCACTGAGAATTGCTTTCACTATGGAGGGTACAAAGTCTTCTATGGTCTTTCACCTGTTCTTTTGTACTGGTCATCTGTAGCCTTGTACAAAGGTCATCTAGCTGTTCCCGCTGTTCGTGGCGCCCAAGACGGTTAAGGTATTCCCGCAACATCTGAATGATCTGAAATAAACAGGGTTAGAGAGACGTGGTCTGCTATAATTAAGGGAGAGCTCCAGATTCCTACCTAGAAGGTCAAAACTGAAGCAAAACTGTAGGTTCTAAAAAAGGCTTTCTCTTAAGTAAAATGGAGGTAAACAACTATAAGAAAATCTCAGAACAGAGGAGCAGGAAATACGCTAAATGGAGGTGGGTACTCTTGTTTCTCTGTCGAAACATGAAAAAACTATAACATATTTTTCCAAAGTAATAAAAGGGTTTTTAACTATGAAGATCTTTTATTCATCTTTTATACGTGCATTAACTCTGAGAACAGCAGGCAGGTTTGTTTAGCTCTACAGAAGGGCTGTCCAGGATTGGTGAAATGTCACAATAAAAAATTCCAAATTCCAGAGGAAATCTCTATGTCCAGAAATGCAGAGATTTTGCTACCACTCACTGTTTTATCAGTATGCTTAATTTACAGCCCTCAGAATGTGAAGCCTGCAATATACACTGTAACTGAATTACAAATATTGGCACCATTTGGATTTGAGACACTGAAAGAAATCAGAATAGGTAAAGTGGAAGAATACCATGAATAAAAGGATTGAAGGGTTCTAAATCTGCTCCCTCTTGACCAGATGCAGGCTTTGATGAAGTTACGGCTGGAGAAAGCTAGAGTTATTTTTTAAAACAACACAGAATTAACTTGCAAAATTATTCACCCCACAAGATGGCTATGGCTTACCAATTTGGATTTATTTATTTATTTAAGAAAGAAAAAATATCTTGAGCTAATTCACAACTGTTATTATCCATAACCAGCAAACAGAACTCTTATGTCTGGAGAAGGAATGAAGTTCAGTGGTAAAGCACATGCTTTGTAAGGAAGAGCAGCTGTTGACAGTATTTGCTCAGTCATTGATTCCAGAGAATCCAGCTTACAATCACTCCCCACAAATGCTTCCCTTCCCTCTTTTCTGTACTGTCAGACCCACCCCCACTCCTTTCTTCCCAGGTGTGCTGATTTTAAGAGTTTGCAGAACAACTGGAATGTAAGATTTTGGGATGGAGTGCTATTTTCTCACCCGTGTGGGAGGTTTAACTGCAGCATACATATCTTTCTGTAGAAGAGAATCGTATCCCTCTTCAGGAAGGAGTAACAGTGCTGGGGTGCCACTGAAGTTACTGGGAGTTGGTTTTGCTTTCTGTTGTTTTCATCGACACTCTTCCCCTCAGTACTTACCCGCTTTTCTCTCTCCAGCCTATTAGAAGACGGGGTTCTATCACATCTCTGAGCTGGGAAGTGACCACAAAGTTCAACAGCTCAGAGATCTTTAGGCAAAGATGAGGAACGTCAAGCCCACAGACTGGATGTGGCCCATGGAGGTTCCCCATCTAGCCCATGAGCTTCGTAGTCACGCCTGCTCCTTTAAGGTGATTCTGTGATTCTAAAGCACTTACAGACAGGCTTCTGGCAGACCTTGTATGAATACAGCTGACCATGATGGCTGCTGATGAAATGTTATGGACTCAAGGTCCACAGCTGCTTGGGCTAATCCACTCTTCTGTATCCTACACACTTTTGAAAATGGTTAAAATATTACTGCATGGACTCTGCCACCGTATCACTGTCATTTTGAGAGGAAAAACTGGAGTTTGGGGAGAAGAATCTGGAAAAGCAGTAAACAACAGAAGAGGTGCTGTTGGGGTTATAAAAAAAAACCCTGCTTTCTAACAGAGCTCAAACTGAAAGAAAAGGGAAGGGAAAAATGCTCCCTTGGTAGCCATTGTATGCTTTGTGTGAAATCTAGGTCTATTATACCCAAAATGGCAGTCCACAGTTTGGACCTTATTTGCAGCAATTTTTTCCAGGGAGCTACGTGGATACAATAATGGCACAAATAAGGTACTGCTCCTTGGCACAATGAAAAAAAATAACTCTTGCATATCAGATAGCTTGAGAAGATGTGATCTACATAAAGCACAGAACTAGTGTTGAACAGAACTAGTGTTATAAGCTTAAATACACAGAATGCCCTAGATCCCCTCTGATCTTGGAAGCTAAGCAGAGTCAAGCCTGGTTAGTATTAGGAGGGAAGAACATTAGGTACTTTGGCCTATATTTCAGCAAAAGCTTATGACAAACTCCCTCTGAGTATTCCTTGCCAAAAAAAAGCCCACAGAAAATTCACGGGACAGCCAGAGGTCAACAGATGACTTGAAAGCACATATATAGAAACATACAGTGTCATTACACTGTTACCAAACAAAGGAAAACACAATTCCCACCCCAAATCCTCTGGACACTCTCTGAAACAAGGCTGGTAAACCAAGGGTCGTACTTTTGCAGGCTATGATGTCAGGTCAGACACATGCCAGTAAAGCTAACAGTGAGTGGGGCCACTCTTTCTCTTTTTGCTAGACCCTTTTTCCTTTCTGTCTTCTTTCCAAAGAATGCCACAGAGGAAAAGGTATCACTCTTAACAGAGATCTAACCTAATCACTTGCAGAGAGACTTTGAAATGAGGCCAAGAGGCATCTCTTGTTCATTCCTCATCCACAAACTAGATGAGTTTTTGGTCTCAATCAATGAGGCTATTCTTATATATTTTATGGATGGGTTGTATGGATGTCTAAATTCTGCACCTATTTCTCTGCATTTCAGCCTTCCGAGCCACACAGATGTTCTGTTTTTAATGCTATCTTTATATATTATTTGGAGCTGCACATTTGATATAAAAATCACTGATTCTTAGGTTAAAACCCCCTTCAGTATCCCTACTTGCTCTCACATACCAATTGTCTCCTGAAGGGGCATAGAAAGCAATGATAAATGCAGAACTTGGAAATGTTTCTTTTTTGCATTGTAAGCCCCAGAAACATAATAGATTTCATATCTATCTCTCCATCTATGTGTCTGTCTGTCTGTCTGTCTGTCAGAGTAAATAAAGAGAATTGGAAGAGTTCTTAAAAAACACACACTTTGGGATACATTATATTCCAAACAGCAACAAATGGCAACAGGCGGGTAAATGCCAAAAGTCATGCTGGCTGGAGAATTCTGGGAGTTGTAGTCCAAAATATTAACTTTTCCAATTCTGACTAATGATAGAAAGGCAGACCAGCTACAGTCCCAAGAATGCAAGTATTTCTCCCCTCACCTGCTTTACTTCGAGACGCACTGCTTCCAGACTCTGTGAGAGTCCTTCCTGCAAGATGTTCAGCTTGGATTTGGCCAAATGCAAAGGGGTCCTTCCAGCTCGATCCAAGGCATCTACTCGAGCTCCTGGAAGATGTGCATACAGAGGAAGAAAGGTGTGGGTTTAAAGAGGACACGCTCCTAGGAGACTAGAAAAAGAAGAGAGGGAGCTTTATAACTGGCTGTTACCTCCACGGAGCAGTGTGGTGATGACAGGAACATGGTTCGTGCAGGCAGCTGGGGAGGGAAAACAGGAAACATACAACTAAGTTGTGCTCTATAATAAAGCAGTAGGAATGAACAACTCTGCCTTTAGGGTAAACATAATACCGCCTCACGGTAGCCAACTGTTGAAGAATGCAAACTGAGAAATCCACATTTCAAATTTTCCTTTTTGCCACAAAGTACTAGAAGGCACAAACAAACTAATACTGTCTCCACCTCAACAATCCGTACAAGATGGGGATAAAAATATGGCAGTCAGGATTCCAGAGATCACAAATGTACAATGTTTTGAATATAAGACATGTCTCATGACAATGGGAAGAATTATTATCGACTGAAAGCAGACTGTGCTCAGAGTTGCATGCTCCCACATTAATTATTAGAACAAATAATGAAAATCTGTTTTATTTGCATGATTTTCCAAGTGCACAAATGAAAGATTTGCTTTTTAAGACAGCCTTTGGGACATAATACATTCCAAATAGCAACAGGCAAATTCGCAAATTTCGAACTTGTTACAAGCAACACGGCAGCCAGCTGAACAGGTCATTCTACTCACAACTCCTCTCATCTGAACAGATGCTGCACAAAGAGTTTCAAGTGACTTTCTACTACCACGACCCAACTATCACATTTTTCAAGATCAAAAGTCATATTCTTGGGATATTGGAAAAGCAATCTGATTCTATCCTCAGTAACTCAATTATATCCATGCAGGCATAATTCATCCAAATTAAGGTTCCAGATAAGTGCTTGTAGGCCTCCAGCCCATGGACCAGAGGAAGCCTATGAGTGTTCCATTTCCTGTCTATAAGCTTCTTTTGCTATTATCTCCAATCAGTGATTTAAAGGCCAGGAAGCTGACACAGAACTGTGATAAGGGTAACAACATTTGGTGCAGATATAGCACTCTTAAATTCAATGCCTTCTACACACAGTACCTCACAGCAAACTTCACCACAACCCCACAAGGCATGCCAGCATTGAGATTCCAATACAGAAGATGGTGGTGGAGCCAGAGAGAGAGCATCTTGTATAAAGGCATGTAATGAGTTCATGGCTATGGTGAAATCTGAGCCTAGATCTTCTGGACCTCATGCTTGTAGACATTATCCTACAACCAGGAGAATGCTACCTACAGCCAAAACAGACTGAAATTCAACTTTCTTATACCAAGACTTCTAGTTCTCTGTTGTTGCAATACTCAACTCAAGGTCTCTCAGTGCACCCCCTTTTTTTCCCCTGAGCTCACAAGTTGCTACTGTGACATGAAGGAGGGAAAAGATAAAAAGGAAAGAAATAGGCAAGGAACTCTAAAGTCAAGGCTAGAGTGAAAGGTGATTGTTGTGTTCCAGGTGGTCGATGCTCACCCAAATGCAGGGGAGTGTTCCCCAGTCCATCTCGCTGGTTTGGATCAGCTCCATGGTCCAACAGCAACTGTACTAAAACACAAACAGAAACTCAAGTTTGTCCATAATTGTGAGCACAGAAACTCCACCAAATGCTAAATGAGTCCACCCAAGTTCTAAGCCCAAGCTCTTTGTGGGAGGGCTTTTTTTTTAGTTCCACAACCCTCACAGGTTCAGGTGATGAGAACAAAGGAGACAGCCATGTTGGTGGCTGCTCCTAGGCTAGAGAACTCCATCATCACCACCACCACCACCAAGAGCGGTTTGATTGGGCCCTTCTCTGCTTTTTTTTCCATCAGGAAGGCAAAGTTGTTGTTTTTTTAATCTACACAAGCCTTCAGCGTTTAACTGGCTGGGACAGATATACTGTGTGCTGTGTTTTTTTTTTAAATTATGCTTCAAATGTTTTTTTAACTGATTTAAATTAATGTTTTAATTAGACTGTTGGTTTAATGGTATTATGGTGTATCTGGTTTTAGCTCTATTTTAACTTATATGGTAAGCTTCTCTGGGTCCCATATAGGGAAACAAGAGCGATATCAATCAAATCAAACCCAGGACATCTAATTCTACAGCAGGTAGTCACCTAAAATGGATTAATTCAAGGGAGATGGATGAACTACACTTGCCTATGTCTCCACAAAGTTTACTCCTCTACAAAATACTTTAGAGCTAGGATCAGATCCTGCGGCTCTCCAGTTATTGTGGGACTCCAACTCTCATCAGTTACTGCCTACATGGCAAATGGTTAGGGCATGTGCTTTAGAGTAGTGGTTCTCAATCTCCTCAAGATGTTTTACACTTCAGCTCCCAGAATCTCTGATCACTGCCCAAGTTGTGTTAGGCTTCTGCAAGTTGAAGACCAAAACACACAAAGGACCAAAGTCTGAGAACCACTGCTTTAGAAGAACTGGGACCTCCTATGGAAAGACACTTCTTGTGTGTCTGTCAAAACTGTTACGGAGCACAAGAAGTCACCTGATAATTTAACATTTTCATACCTGACTGGAGGAGCTTTTGTTGTTCTCAAAGTTCTTTTCCTGTTCCTGCTTTCTAAGATCCTCCATGCCAAGGTAGAGTCCTCCATGTATTGCTGAAGCATGGTTCCCATGATCCTTCATCACTGGTTATGCTGGGTAATGCTGACAAGAGCTGTAGTTCAACAACATCTGGAGGGCCCCATATTCCCCCCTCAAGCTTTAACTAAAGGTTTCACAGATTAGATTCTAGGTCTCACAAAAAACTAGAGCTCCTTCCTAGACTGTTCTAGAATAATGGACACCTGATAATCCTATATAACATCATGATAATTTAGGAAAGTGTGCTCCAAAAGAGTGCCACTGAGCATCACGTTACTCTATCCACCATGTATGATTCCTAAACATCAAAAGCAATAGGCTGCTCAAGTTAAGTATGAGGAAAGTGTGCTTTTGAGAAACATAGCTTTTAAAGAAGAATAAAAATCATCATCTCTGTCCCCAAGAACAAGGGCCAAAGATCCCATCTCATTTTGATAGAGCTCACCAATATGATCGTTTCCATTGCAGGAAGCAAAGTGCAGTGCCGTTCGACCTTTGTCATCAGCTGCACAGGGGTCAGTCCCATCTTCCAGGAGCTGCTGCACTGGTACCACCAAGAAAACAAGAGAAGAGTGCATTTAACAAAGTCGAGGTGTTTGCTGATTTCCAACTCTTACCAGAACCACAGCTCGAAGCACAGTAAATTTTGGAATGTGTTCCTGATGTTTAGTACTAAAGATCCATGGACAGCAGAGTCAGGCTTCTTCAGTAACAATTACTGATAACTAATTAATTACTTAATAATTAATTATTAAGCTGAAGTGAAATAATAGAACCAGAGCCTGGAGGCAATGCATTAAGAAAGAATGTTGCAGATAATGTTATTTGCAGCTAATGAGGGTCAACAATGGTACCTCTGTTAATTGTCCCTGAAGTTAACACATTCTCTGACTTGCTCACTATTGCTTATCTTCCTTTTGCAAGATGGCAGGGAAGGACGGGAATATTTATTCTATTTTTAAGTGGAAAGCAAACCCCTCTGTGTTACTCCATGGACAAAATTTTGCCAGGAAGTGATAAAGTCCAGGATGCAGCTGCCTATACTTCATATAATGCCTAGAGGGTCCTGTTAATGAAGGATACCCTTGCCTGCTCCCTCTTACACTCCTAAACTGTGGTAAAGCAACTTGTCACTGGAGGAACAGAGAGGGTTTCCTGCTGGTCTGACTTGTGCGGGGTTTTTATTCCACTTAAAGACAGAACACAGGTCCTTTCAAACAAGGAAGGTAAACAGTAGCGATGGGCCAACTGAATCTTCAGATCCTTGGCAAAAATTCAAAATTCAGGGATCTGAATTCCCACCACCACCACCAAAATAGGCGAACCGAATCTTTCAAATCCTGCCCAGAGCGGGTGGCAGAAGGTGGCGGGGAGAGCAATCTTGCACTCCCTGCTCTCTTCCTGCTCTCCACCAGCCGGGATCCTGCCTGAGGCGGGAGAAGGTGGCGGGGAGTGTGATCTCATGCTCCCTGCTCTTCTCCTCTCCACAGCTGGCCTGATCCTGCCTGGGATGGGCAGGAGAAGGTGGTGGGGTTTTTAAAAATTGGCACTTCCGGGGCCCACGAAAGGCCTGATTGGCTGGCAGGCCCCTTGGTGCATGAAAATCGCAGCATAAAACCATGCTGCCTGCGTCCCGGGCTGCTGCCTGTGCCTGCTTGGGCTGCCTTCCTCTGCAAGGTAATAATCTCTGTTCTTTTGACCTGGGAGTTATGCACTTCATGTAGTAGATGAACATGTCAACTGCATTTGTATCTTCTTAATAAGAAGTATAAGTATGTTTTCCTGAACTGAAAACTATTATTTAATTTGTTTTTCATTACACAAAGATGTCAAATTCTGCTTCAAAAACACTTTTCAGTAGAAGTGCTTTTTTCCCCTTGCTTTTAAAATCCTTTTTTTAAAAAGGATTCAAAAGATTCGAGATAGATTCCCAGAACCTTCCAGGGATTCAGATTCAGAAAATTCTGGATTCATCCCATTCCTAGTAAACTGTAAAAGTAATGTCACACCCAGAAGAACAAGTAATATGTTACTTTGGTACCTGATGCAATGAAAAGAATAATGCCTTCTTGTCTCAGTGAATAATAAGTAACACGAGAAGTTACTTCTAAGCAGAAAACAGTAAAAACATAACTGAGTATCATACACATTTGTTGTTGGTGTGTGCACTCAAGTTACTGCAACCTTATGGTAAACCTATCATGGGGTTTTCTTGGTAAGATTTGTTTGGAGGGGGTACGCCCTTCCTTTTGCCTTCCTCTAAAGCTGAGAGAGTGTGACCTGTCCCAATGGGTTTCCATGGCTGAGTGGAGAGCTGTACCCTGGTCTCCAGAGTCATAGTCCAATGTTCAAATCACTGTACCACGCTGGCTCTCTAATACACATTTCTTTATTGTTGTGTCTTCAAGTCAGTTCTGCCTTATGGTGACCCTAAGGCAAATCTATTTTGGGGTTTTCCTGGCAGAATTTGTTCAGAGGGGGTTAACCCTTGTCTCATTCTGAACTATGATTTACCCTAGGTTACCCAGTAGGTTTCTACTGCTAAGTGGGGATTTGAACCCTGTTTTCCCAGTGTCCTACTCCCACACTCAAACCAACATGGGGTAGTGGTGCTGGATTATGACTCTGGAGACCAGGGTTCAATTCCCTGCTCAATCATGGAAACCCAATGGGTGACCTTGGGTGTGTCACACACTCTCAGCCCCAGAAAATCCCAAAATAGGTTCACTTTAGGGTTGCCTTAAGTCAAAAACAACTTCAAGGTACACAACAACAACAGCCATTTCTAAAACCAGCATTCTTGTGAATAGACTTCATGAGTCCAGTGCAATTTCTTTATCCATATCTGGATCCTCATTAGTCACAATATTATCTCCCAGCCTTTACTACATAACTATCTACATGTTACTCTCTTGTTCAGACCATTCTTTTGATGCAAAACAAAATCATATTTCACGGCAAAATTCAGCATGAGTTAAGCACAAGTCCTCACAATTTCAACCAGGGAGTGGTGGCAGCAGCAGAAATTTAACATAGCTAATAAACTGGCACGTTGGTGATGCAATGCATACATCTCCAATCTTCTGGACAACTACATGATTGGCGAACATACATAAAAAATTAATAAGTGAAGGCAAAGCCAAGTACAACATATTCGAACATGAAAAGCCAATTTCAATAGGATAATTTCAGCAGACTTATAACAGGAGGGAGATGAAATATTGTCATGCTTTGATTTGCTTTCTCTCATTAAATGTTTAGCTTGGGTTTTTGTTGCCATCCAGAATACTTAAGGCAGGTTTTAATAGTTTTTTCTAAAATGTTCTTCTAAAATGTTTGATCTTTACTGGATCATGCTCAATGCCTCTCTAAACCACAAAGAGAGAGACAGAGAGAGAGAGAGAGAGAGAGAGAGACAGACAGACTTACACAGCCTTGAATTTTAGCCAGGGGTACGGAACAGATGGTTTGGACAGCACAGTCAAAGATAAGGGGTTACAGGAGATGGTGTCCAAAACATGTGGACAACCCAAAGTCCTTTAAAGGTCACCTGTGATTAAAATACTTCCCTACTCAACAAAAGAGATAATGAATCTGATACAGGCAAATGAGCAGGCTGGTGCAGAGGAATGAAGTACTGCACACCTTCTTTGAGCCCAGCATTGAAATTCAGTTCTTTATTCTTCCTCTGCCAACAGTAGGCTAGTAAAAATGTTTGCAGGGTAGTAACTTTTGTGGGATCATTTGCAGCAAGGCTAAAAAGTGTCTTGATCCCACATAAGACTGTCCTGAGGAAAGGAGAAAAGTTAAAATGTGAGAGAGCCTCACACAATGATCACTGACATCTCTTCAAGTCTGCTCTTGCTCCCTTCTTAGATACCAGTAGAATCTTTTAAATGTCCTCCTTAGTGACCTGTCACAATGAACACCACTCTGAAATGAAAGGCTGCCATTCACAGCATTATCTTTAATATGTACAAAACTGCACTTTACTATAAAGCACACATTCCTTCAACAGAACTTATGCAGAAGAAAATATACAGAGAGATATACTACACTTCAATTTCTTACCTGTTTCCAAATCATTGGAATTGGCAGCTTCTCTTAACCTTTTCAGAGCTGTGTGAAAAAAGAGTGGTTTTGTTTTCCTATTGGAATGGGAACGAGCCAACAAGAACAATTTAAGAACATGTTACATCATGAGACTTATCACCCTCTTACTTGTTGTAGATGGATTTAGACAGTACCAAACCAATTGTTAAACAGAGGCTGTTAGACACAGACTAGCAAGGGCTCCAAGGAGCTGCACAGGGACCTTGCTCCCTGCAGCCATTGGGGTTTCCGTGCCTTTCTTTTAAAACTGGAAGACCTCATCTAGAATGGTTAACAATTCCTAAATACATGCAAGCTTTCTCTCTCACAAAGTTTAATGTTTTCCCCTCTAGCTTACTAGATGGAAGCTAAAATAAAATTCCACTGAAAAATAGATGAAGCCCCTGTAATGATTTTGCAGAGTTGAGTCTACTTCACATATATTCTTTCACACTGTTGTTATTATCAAGGAGCTACAAAAGATGGAATATATATAATTATACTTTTTTTTCAGGCCACCCACTTGAGTCTCTTTTGACTATTTTGCTCCATGACTCTGATAAGTCAGCTAAACAGCAAATAGTTAAGTTTTTAAATTTCACTGTTATTATCAGTTCACTTCTAACAGCATAAATGTAATTATTTTAATGTTTCATATTTTATAAACATCGGCTGGTATCCTGTTGGCTAGTCCTATTGACAGTAGACACATTGTGTTATTATTTTTAGAAATGCAAATGGCATCAATGTTGCCCCCTTCCCCAACAATGGCCTCTTTTGATCTCACTTCTAAGAGATACAGGGGGCCTTCAGTATCCACTAGAATTTGGTTCTAGGACCCCTCTCCCCTCATGGATATCAAAATTCATGGATGCTCAGTCCTGTTATATACAATGGTGTCTGTTATATAAAGGGATAAAATCAAAGTTTGCTATTTGTTTTTATACATATATATTTTCAAGCTGTGGTTGGTTGAACCTGTGGATATAGAATCTGTGGAAGGCCAACTTTTTTCTAAGGTTCTGTGTTTCCATCTCTTTTGTAGTGCAGTATATACATACCAGCAACTTGTTCAGACCAGCAGAGTCTATGCAGTCTACCTGAACGCAATTATTCTCTAATCACTTCCTCATTTTGCACATTTTCAAAATGAAAACGTCCCAGCCCAGTAGCGCTCTCTAGATATTTTGGATTTCAATCCCATTATCTCTCATAATTGGGCATACGGTAGGCCTGCAGTGTTCGCAAGGGTGTGGTTCCATGACCCCTTGTGAACACTGAAAATTGTGCATGTTCAAGTCCCTATGACAGAGCTTTCCAAGCTTTTCATGTTGGTGACACACTTTTTTAGATATGCACCATTTCATGACACAGTAATTCAGTTCTACTAGCAAACTGGAGGTTAAACTAACCCGTTATAACAGATATAGACACATACATAAATTGTAATAATGTGTATGGGGACACAATGTATCTCATGAAAACCTTTCATATATTTTTAAAAATATATAATTAATAAATAACAACATATATTTCCAAGATTGTAGGCGACATACCTACACACTTCAGGTTACACACTAACATGTCGTGGCACACCATTTGGAAAGCCCTGCCTTATGAAAACACAGGGCAGGGCAGCAACAATCACCGCTGCCAGGTTCTGGTCAAAGTCCCAGAGCAAGGAGCAGCTCCCTCAGGAAGCTGCTTCCTGTCCTAGGATGGTTGAGAACTCTGAGAGCAGGGGTGATGGTGGCAGCAAGGGATGCAACTGCTTATCACCCTGGGATTGCTCACTGTTTCATTCCTGATCTTGGTTGCTCATGAGAGAGCAAGCACACAGGATAGGGACTGCAGCTGCGTCCCTGCCCTAGTTCCTCCCTGCCCTGCAATTTTTGAGGTGAGGGAGCTGTTGAAGCAAGCTCTCTGTTCAATGCCCCACCTCCAGGGAGCATGCAAGAAGCCTGCTTTCCAGATTGCCCAGGTCTCGCTGCTCCCACCCCTGCTGCCCTGGACCACTTCTATAATGGATGGCAGGTACTGTACAGTACTAATTTTTAAAATACTTTTTTTCTTTTCACCTTGCATAAAGTTGAATTTGTGTACACTGAACTCATGAAAACTGAGGGCCTACTGCATTACTTAAGGCTGAAGGGAAATGAAGTCCAAAACCATCATGAGATTAAAGGATGCTGCCTTACGAACCTCTCCAAAAACAACTGGCTACTCTGCAAGGGGGCAGGTGAAGTGTGGACCTCTAGATGTTGAACTAACTTGCACTGTGTCGCAAAATGATGCATGTCTAAAAAGTGTGTTCACTAAGATGAAAAGTTTGGAAAGCTCTGACTCAAAGCATGGTAGTTATTCCAGATTTGCATCTGCTAGTCAAATTTATGTTCCATCCTTCTTTGGGTTGCTCAGCATAGCACTTCCACCTTATGAAAAACACTCAGGTCCCTACACCATACGTCCCTCATTAGCATGTAGGAGGAGAATGCGATACCATGAAATGATGCTTAATGCACAAAATGGGTAGCTCAGAGGGCATTAGCATGAACTATCTGACCATGTGAACAAGCAATGCAGAAAGTGTGCGCTGGGAGATGCAATTAAGTCTCAACGCACTTAGCATCATCTCTAAATCTTAATGGTGGGAATCATGCCACCATTGGATATTACTGGACTGCACTTCTCAGCAGCCTTAGGCAGCATAACCAACAATGAGGAATACTAGGAATGCAGTCTGGCAACCGCTGGAAAGCCCAATGATTCCAACTCCTATCTTAGAGCTATGGAGTATTAAACACTGCAAGGCTTACTTCTTCACCGGAGTGCTTCTGAAGGAAAATACCATCCAAGTTTACTTAGGGCACAAACCACATGGAGTACTCATTGCAGGGCCAGTCACCCATCCGTGGCCATTTCCCGACTGGCCTGTTATAGTGCTATTATTTCACTTTCAACATCCTATGGAATCCTGGGGTTTGAAAGGCCCCTCCCGAAACTGCAAACCCCAGGATTCCAGAGGATGTTGAAAGTGGAATCATCGCGCTATAACAGCCTCGTGCGGAAATGGCCTAGGCTTTCTCTTGCGAGAAAAACACGCTCAGGATCAGGCTGCAAGGTCTCGCGAGGGCTGCAGGACGCCACCCCCGTCCCCTGGGCCCCGTGCGGCTCAGAGAAATCCGTGTGGCCAGGTGGCTCCCTTCTAAGCCCACAGGCCACGCCACGGTCTGGGGCCTTTCTCGCCCCACGCGAGCCCCCTCACCGTGGATCTCCTTGCCCATAGGCCCCACCTTGCGGTGCAGCCGGGCGGCCTTACGGCGGCGGCCGATGATCTTGCACACGCGGTGCTCGCGCTGCCACGGGAGCTGGAGGTAGCCCAAGGAGGCGGGATCTGGAGCCTCGGGCACGGTCCGCAAGGCAGACCCAAGCCCCGCCAGGGAGAACACGTTCGCCGTTGTCGCGGCTGCCGTCGCGGCCGCCGCAGCGGCGACTGCCGCGGGACTGGGCTCTCCCGCGTTGCCGCCTTCCATTATCGCCGCCGCTTCTTTCCCTCCGACTCCTAACTCGCCCGGGCCTGGACGGAGGCGCGCGCAAACCGGGAGGCGGGACGACTTGCGTAACCATAGGAACGACGGGACGAGCAAGGGAGAGGAAGAGTTTCAAGGAGCTCTGAGACCCAATCAGGAGCGCCTTCGCGGGCGACGCGCAGCCAATCGCAGCTGGAGAAAGCTATTAAGAGGTGGGACAAAAGAAAAAGTCTGAAGAGGAATTGAACCAAAGAGATAAGAAAGAAATTCGGTGAACTCCAGAGTACAATACAGGGTCTCTTACGATTAGAGTATTCCATATGCGGGGCCGAAGGGTAGATTAGTTATGAGTGCAAGCCGTACATAGTTTTTTTTTTGTTTTTGCCTGCAACAAGCTCTTAATAACACAACCCTGCCCTCCGCACCACTTCAAAGCTAGTAATGCAACTTCTTATTGGGGTGTTGGGACAAATACAGCTTATGCTTACAGAAATTTTAAATTGCATCCTTATATTGTTTATCCTTCCATTACAGAGAAATATTCTACAGATGAAGTCTTTGGCCATTTCCGCACTAGACTGTTATAGCGCTATCATCCCACTTTCAACATCCTATGAAATCCTGGGGTTTGCAATTTCGGGAGGAGCCCCAGGATTCCATAGGATGTTGAAAGTGGGATAAGAACGCTATAACAGTCTAGTGTGGAAATGGCCACAGTCATATAAAACAGCGGCGATGACCCTATAAAGTTACTTGCTTAAATAGCTTTGACGGAGAGGGGCGTGTAATTAGCCAGATTCACTGTGGCTAATACCCAAACGTCCGCCAGTACCCGGAGCGCTTTCTCCGTCGGCTTCCGGTGCCTAACGGAAGTAGTTCCGTTCGTTCACCGGAACTCTTTCTTTCTCCCCAAAGCCCTCGTCTGGTCCGGTGGCGTGACCGTTTTCCTCTGGCCGAGCCTCAGCCATCATGTCCTACCCGATGGACGACTATGATGACGTACGGGCTTCGACTCTTCACGCGCTCTGGGAAGCGGGGGGGCGATGGCTGGGAACTGGAGCCGGCCTGGTGAACTGATCGCAACAGCCACGCGGGGTCGGGCCTGGGGGCGGGGCGGGGCGGGGCGATGGGGGTGCTCTTGTAGGAGGTCGTGGGGGGCGCAGGACCTCCCCAGGAAAGGGAGGAAGAGAACTGTCGCGACATTCTTTGGCCATTTCCGCACGAGCCTGTTATACCGCTATTATTCCACTTTCAACATCCTATGGACTCCTGGGGTTTGCAGTTTGGGGAGGGGCCTTTGAGGCTTCTCCCTAAACTGCAAACCCCAGGATTCCATAGGATGCTGAAAGTGGAATAATAGCACTGTAACAGGCTAGTGCGGAAATAGCCAAGAGGCAAGCGGCCGGCCTTCTGGCCTGGCTCCCCCGAGAAAGGGGCTGAGCATGTGCTGAGAGTGGGTAGGCTGAATTTCTCCCCTTTCTCTCTTTTCAGGGCTCCTATGATCCGTACACTTATCCGGGGGACTATGATATGCACACCGGTGAGTTTTCACTTCTATCTTGTGTATAAACTTCAAAGTTTGTTTGTCTGTGTCAGGCAAAGACCTCATACGATTGGCTGTGTCAGGCGAGAAGACCTCATGTGATTGGTTGCCTAAGCGGATTCTATGGAATGCTGGGGCTTGCAGTTTAGGGAGGGACCTTTAGAATTCTCAGCCAGAGAGCTCTTGGGCCTCAGTCAACTGTGACTGTCTAGAATAGTCAACTGTGACTGTCTAGAACAGACAACTGTGACTGTCTAGAACTGGAATAGGCTGGTTGCTGAGGAGACAAGGCCTAGCAGCAAGGAGGAGGGAAGTTATTCCCTCAGGAACCCAACCTCTGTGTGTTAATAACTCTGACTACAGATTGGATTGGGGAATATGGGGAAAAGTTACAGGTACTGGACAAGATAGTTTGGGGAATTAGAGACACAGGATTTCAGATCTTTCTAACAAGCATTACCTATGAGAAAATAAAATGCCAGGCAATGCCAGGTATATACACTAGTTTTTGATAATGATACCGTACTGTCTAGAGAAGGCCACAGTGATGATTAGAGAGAGGTCCTGTCCCCTTGAATGGTTGTGTTGTTGTTTTGTGCCTTCAGTTCATTTCTGACTTATGGCCACCCTCGGGTACGGGCTTGTTTTCCACTGCTCCAGAGACTAGGACAAGCTCCTGGAAAAGAGATTCCACCTGAACTTCAGGAAGAACTTTCTGACGATCAGAGCTGTCCAGCAGTGGAATATACAGCCTCAGAGCATGGTGGAGTCACCTTCTTCAGAGGGTTTTAAACAGAGGCTGGATGGCCATCTGTTGGGAGTACTTTGATGTGTGTTCCTGCATGGTACTGGGTTGGATTGAATGGCCCCTGTGGTCTCTTCCAACTCTATTATTCTATGATTCTAGGGTAAACCTATCGTGGGGTTTTGTGGGGCTGAGAGTGTGTGACATGCCCAAGGCCACCCAGTAGGTTTCCATGGTTGAGGAGAATCCAGTGCTCAAAGCACTGCACCAAGAAATGATTTCAGCAGATGTCGCTTGGTATCTGGTTGCAAGACAAGCGGCACCTCCTGAAATGCCCACTTCAGTGCAACTGTTAAAGTACAGGAGCCCTAATCAGTTTTCAGACTGGCAAGCCTAGTACTATAGTATTCCATCTGCTTCCTGTGTGCTATACGCTGGCTGAAGGTGTGTGGATGTGGTAAAAGATGGCGCTGGTCTCCACAATTTGTGTATGGTTTTGGCAATTTAGTTTTCTGTTCGCTGCTAAAGAAATTAGCATTGTCTTGTGCTGAATTTAGCAATTTTTTAGAATGTTCAAACCAGTTGTTTTGCTTTTCTCAGTGTTGCCTCTTTGTTTGTAGTAAGCAATACGAAGATACAAAAAAACAAAAACCAATTGTTTGGAGCCCAGAAATAAGAAATCTAGGCTAAACAAATAACTCCTAAACAGTGAGCTGGTTTGCACTCTTGTAGCATGCTGCAGGTGCCGTTAGTACTCCAGCTATTTTCATGGGGTGTATTTAACCTGAGATCTCTTTACTTTACTAAGCACAGTGCCCCCAAATTAAAATAAATAGTTTATCTTCTTTTGCTATTGCTTTTTCTTCCTGGTTTTCAGTACTATGTATAAAAATTTGGAAGAAACTAAATATGAAAAATAGGTACTGATAGTGAAAAACAGGGCTTCTATGATTGTAATGCAAACTGTTCCTACTTTACAGCTTTATATTTATTTATTTTTTGTTACATCTCACAGGAGATCCCAAACAGGATCTAGCGTATGAACGACAATATGAGCAGCAAACCTATCAAGTGATTCCTGAGGTGATAAAAAACTTTATCCAATACTTCCATAAAACTGTGTCTGATCTGATTGACCAGAAAGTATATGAGCTGCAGGCCAGTCGTGTATCTAGTGATGTCATTGACCAGAAGGTATATGAAATCCAGGACATCTATGAAAACAGGTATGGATTTATTTTTCTCGGAGTAGAAATTAGGACTGCATTTTGCCTTTCAATCAGTTGTATTAAGTCTAGAGAGAAATTGCAAAATGGGTGGCTCAGAGGCTCATAACAATTTATTTGTGAATAATCTTAGGAAGTATTTGAGGATTAGGTAGGGAAGTGCATGGTTGGTCTATTGAGCCTACCTCTGTTTACCATTCCAGCAGTCAACAATCTCCAGTGAATGTTCTTCTAAGGCCAGCTACCAGAGTTCCTCTTATATGGCAATGCTAGGAACCGAACCTGTGACTGTCTGGGGGGAAAAAAAACTTGTTTTCCTCACTTCTGTTTTTGTTTTTTGTTTTTTTCCAGAGACCCCATTCTAAAGAGATTTCTTCCATTGTTGTTATTTTTTTAAATGCATAAAAGAAAATTTTCTAGCTTTGAACTATAATCTGTTTAGGTGGTAATTGTCTTCCCCTCAGAAAATGAGTGACCCATACTTAGGTTGTCTTGATTAAAAAATAGGAAAAGGCAATACTAGTTGCAGTAGATATGGGTAAATGTCTACTGCCCTTGGGTATGTTTTGACCTGTCATATCAAATTTTGTGTATTTTAGCTGGACCAAACTGACAGAAAGATTCTTTAAAAACACACCATGGCCAGAGGCAGAGGCGATTGCTCCACAGGTTGGAAATGGTAAGGATTTTCTATTTTTCTTCTCTGGCAAGCTGACAAAAGCACAGCTTGCCTTAAGGAAAGTTTTTTTGAGACCTGGTGAGCCAAAACCCCCCCCTGTTTTTGTGTGGAAGTGTTGTTTTTGAAATTGTGCTGAAGGAGGCTACACAGATAATAGGATTTTGTACTGAAATTAAAGGCGGTCTTATGAGACCGACTCTTTTTAGTGGTTCACTTATGGAAAAAAGTCATGCCCAGAGGGAGATGGTACTAGTATAATTATCTATCTGGTACCACATGAAAATGTTTGCCTGTTTTGTATGTCGTTATTACAGCTTTTCTTTTTTACTGCTGTTTTAACTGGAAAGGTTTTTATTTGTTTTGGCACAGTATCTTGATTTTCTGTTAACTTGATCTAAAGCAGAGATAGAATGAGTCCATCAGCCTTGGTTTTTGGGGGAAAAAAGGCCACTCCTGGGACTAAGGCCATTTCTGCACTAGACTCAGGCCTCTCCCTAAACTGCAAACCCCAGGATTCCGTAAGATGTTGAAAGTGGAATAATAGCACTATAACAGTTTAGTGTGGAAATGGTCTAAATCTCATGAGTGAAATGAAAACTTGGTGAAATTGCGCCCATAGCCCATAGAGGGCTCAAAGGTCTTTTCAGGGGGAAATATACACAGTTGACTGGTGATAGATGAAGCCCTCTTATCTCCATTAGGTTTGCGTGTGCCCCTTGGACCTTGTCCGCCTCACCATAAAGTATGTCACCCACCTTGAAGAACACATTGAACAGATGAGATGCTGGCAATTAAAATAAAATAAATGTCTCTTTATTTCTTGTAGATGCTGTTTTTCTTATTTTGTACAAGGAGCTTTATTACAGACACATCTATGCGAAAGTCAGTGTGAGTATCAGCTTTAGGTTATCCCTGATAGAAACTAGAGTTGTTTTGCCCACGTTGGAACTCTGGGTTTGTCTTTATTAGGAATTACTTGTAAGTTCATCGCTTTGAAACCCAGGCAATTGAACAAGTAAGCTTTTTTCTTCATTACCATACTCACCTTCTTTTTATTGCAGGGTGGTCCATCTTTGGAACAGAGATTTGAGTCTTACTACAATTACTGCAGTCTATTCAACTATATTCTCAGTGAGTTCCTAGGGTCATACGACATATATATAATTTTTGTTGTTGTGAAAATAAAGTGACATTAATCAATTTGACCAATGTTATGTCCTTAATTCCCTAGTAGTTGAGTCTTTGATTCTTACCATTTGAATGCTTTATTACTGACATCTGCTTTGCTTATGTTGTCATATTTAAATGCTTAATTTAATTTCCCACCCTGCTCTAGCATTATAAATTGCTTGTCAATGTATTTCTGTAGATGCAGATGGCCCAGCTCCTCTGGAACTGCCCAATCAATGGCTCTGGGATATTATTGATGAATTCATTTACCAGGTACAGTGGGTTATTGCTATATTGCTGAGGTTGTACCTATACAATATCTTTTTCTTTGTTTTTAAGATTAAACGTTGTTGTGTGCCTTCAAGTAATTTCTGACTTACTGGTAATTTTAAGGGAAACAAGGGGATAACAAGTGTAACATATTGGCATGCTTGCATGCAGATAATATATTGAGAAGCCTGCAAAATAAAATGGGGATAGAGATGTGAAGGTTTGAAACAGAACCAAAAAGATTCAGAGAGGAAATACATTTTTGAAAGTTGTTTTTGTACAGAAAAATTGAAAATTGAAAAGAAAGTTGAATTTTAATTGTATTTTGAAGTATTTTCTTTTAGAGTGATAAAATGTTTGAGACAAAGTGTTTCTATATTTACTCCCCCAAAAGTATTTCTAAAAACTATATAACGTGAAGAATTTTATTTACAGTATCTGATCCTTGCAATTCCTGATTTCGAAATAAATATTTTTATTTCCTTGCCATGATGTAAGACTAGAGGAAACAAAACAATTTTCTTTATTGTACTAATGTTGATGGTTTCTTCTGTTTTTATTGTTTTTTGCCTGCTCCCAGTAAAGTAGCAAAACCACAGATGTTACTTACAGTTCAGTAACTTGTAGCTCCATTTGTAACAAAATAAAAAGTTTGGAAAATAAAAGTCAGTGTGTAGCTGTTGTCTGACTGAAAATCTGGTCAGTACATCGTGACTAATTGTACTTTTATTTTTTCAAATATGATATTTTTTTGCCAAAAATTGTATAATTGTATCATTATACAAATAACAAAGTTATTTTCATTAAGTAAAAGATGCTAATATCACATTTCTTTTAGTTTTTCCAAACATTTCTTGTTTTGTCAGAAAAAAAAAAGTCTCCATGGCTTCAGAATATCCAGAAATTTTACAGCTCTTATTGGGAAACCAATTGTCTTGAGGCTGGGCCTTTTATATTTTGTTACTTGGCTTTCAGAGTACTTCTCAGACATCTATAAATAGGGCAGCAATTCAGTAGGATTGAATTTTCAGTTCAGAGAAGAGAGAGGACACCAGGGTGGAGAAGACTGCTGCAGTCCTATTCACATTTACCCGAGAGTAAGCTCCATTGACTCATTGGGGCTTACTTTTATGTTAATGGCTGTAGAGTTGCATTATAAAGTGTAATGAATCTCATATAGCTTGTATTCTGTGTTCATAATCTGGCTTTTCCTTGATGTAGACCATGAACTTACTGAATTGAAAATCCATTATTTCAGATGTCTAATATGGATGGACTGAAAATTACTTCTTTGTTGCAAGTGGCTCTAGTTGTTGATCCTTCTTTTGTTCTCTGTTCATGTGCACATGATGTATTCCTTCCCTACCAGATTTTTATTGCTGTTGTTTGAAGTATGTTTAACATTATGAAACCTCATGTAGTTTAGTAGAACTATATTAATCTTTAAGATGCTCCTTTTGTAGTATATAGGCAGACCTTTAGCACATACGTTAATGGCTTCCCCTGCCCGTTCTTCCTCTGAGAAATTCCTGTTTATTATTTATTTGAAACTTTAGTATGGAAAATATACAAAGTAGACTTACAAAGGACACATTTTTTCTATCTTCCTCCTTACAGTTCCAGTCCTTCAGTCAATACCGTTGCAAAACAGCAAAGAAGTCCGAGGAAGAGATTAATTTTTTGCGTTCAAACCCCAAGATCTGGAACGTCCATGGTGTTCTCAATGTGTTGCACTCCCTGGTGGACAAATCTAATATCAATAGGCAGCTAGAGGTTTATACTAGTGGAGGTAAGGAGGAAAAGATGAGTGTTTGCAAATGAGAAGTAATCTCTTATCTCCTCAAGTTCCATCTTGACTGTAGACCACAAGAGATTTCAAGTTGTACATTGGAAGAGCTGTGTGTATTCAACAAATAGCATAAATGGTTTGGGATGTTTGTGAGATGTTTCTTAGTTCCTTCTTGGAAAAATTTAAGTACTGAGGCTATGACAGATAGCTCCCTTCTTATGTATTTGAAAAACATACCTTAATAGATACACCTGTTAGGCTGCTCTTACCATGTCCACTTTGTTTACAAAAAACTGAATAGCCTGAGTCGTTTTAGCAGTCATCTAAGGTTAAGCTTAACAAAAGGTTAGATTGGTATATAAGAAACTCTGTATTATGGATGTATGAATTGTGTGTTCAGGATCAAATATTGCGGATTATTTCCATCCCAGTAGAGCCTTCAGCATGTTTCCTAAGAAGTAAGTTTTACTGTGTTCAGTGAGACTTACTAAATAACTTCAGGAGTGTGGCTCTTGATTGTAATATTGTACTTAAAAATAAGCCCAGTTCAAACCATTTAATCTGTCTAAAATAAAAAAATAAACTGTTCTTTAACATGCATGCCCAAATGAGTAAGATCAAGCAGAATCCCTCTTTCTCATAGTACTAAAAGATGCTGTAACTGCAAGTACAAAACTAGAGGGTAACAGTTACTTCAAATAATATTGTCTTCTTCCAGAGTATTTTTCAATGCTGTAAAAACAGTAATGTCTTCAGATCTGGGAAATTACTGCTAGTATACTTGGGGTTCTTGCTGTAGCTGTCCAGTTAAATTATTATCCACTTATTATCCAATACATGGGAAGTCTAACTGTTAAGAGTCTGATCAAGATAACACATTACACTCTTCTCCCCTGTTCTCTGGTAGATTGCACTGAGGTCCTTTCAGATTCCTTTCTCTTTCCTCTCACTAGGTGATCCTGAGAGCGTGGCTGGAGAGTATGGCCGCCATTCACTGTACAAGATGTTGGGCTATTTCAGTCTTGTGGGTCTGTTGCGCCTCCATTCGCTGCTGGGTGATTACTATCAAGCCATCAAGGTCCTGGAAAACATTGAACTTAACAAGAAGGTAACAACTTACTATAGTGCTAAAATTTTATCAATTAATTATCTCATTTTCAAAAAGAACTATGCAGCTGATGAAGTCCTGACATAGTTCTTCCTTTGCTATCATGTATATTGAATAAAAGATCCTTTGTCCCCATGTTTAAGAGTTCTGCATAGAAGTACATTGTGTAAAGGGTATATGATGCACTTAGTCATTTCATCTTCTGTTCCATGCATAATCTGAAGTACAGCTCAGAGGTTTAGTTACCTGAGAATTATAATTTTTGGAGAGAAGTGTTTAACAATATTCAAAGAGTCTTTAGAAAGGCTATTTTTAGGACAACTTCTGGCCTGTACAGATGTTTCATTTTCTGTATATAGTATGTTCAAGAACCTAAGTGCCAGTTTATCCATTAATATTCTCTGTGATGTCATCTTTGTCTTTACTGATATCATTAGAGAATCAAAAGCGTGTCTCTTCTGGAGAGGTCAGCCTAGAAATAAGATTTAATTCTTCCCCAAGCTAACATGCAAGCTGTCTGTTAAATATGCTGTGTATTCCCACATAGCTTTTACTTACCTCTCCACCATACATTTCTTGTCATAAACTCTGAACATCCCATTTCAAATGAAGTATACAAACAGGTTAGCATTGAGACAACCACTTGTGCCTTCTTTACATTTAGGCTATAGGAGCCTAAATTGAACCATGTCAAAACAGAGCTTAATAATTTTCTACGGTCTTCCAGATCAACAGTTCTACTGGATCATAATTAACTTATTAAAATTTAAAGTGCCACAGTGTTCTTTATAGTAGGGGTAGGAAACATGTCACTCTCCAAAGGAGGTTGTTGGACTTTATTTTCCATCAATCCCTCGCCAACCTAGCCAGTGTGGAGGGGTGAGAGGAAGAGTAGTATAGTGTACTGAAATACGAAGAAGAGATTAATCTATCTAGATATGAAGCACATATCCCCTAGACCTGTTGTATTGCTGTGACAAACTCACGGCTACCTTTGAAAACAGGATAAAATGGTGTATTGGAACCTAATTCTGGTCTTAAACGATGCAGAGATGTTCTGTTGAACTATGTCAAGATGATCTCAGAAAAGTTTTCAGTTTTGTGATCTGCTTTTTCTAATAGAAGGAACATGAAGCAGCACTCTTCCACAATATTTGTTGGAGAAAAAAGCTGTTCTTAATCATTGTTTGGTTGTTTCATGACTGTGAAAGGAATCCTGACTGCTCACAATCTATCTCCTTCTCTTCCCAGAGTATGTACTCACGAGTGCCAGAATGCCAGGTCACCACCTACTACTATGTGGGTTTTGCATACCTCATGATGAGACGCTATCAAGATGCCATTCGTGTCTTTGCCAATATCCTCCTATATATTCAAAGAACCAAGAGCATGTTCCAGAGGACAACATACAAATATGAGATGGTAAGAAGCATTAAAGCCATTTTCCTGTTATGTAACGGATGAATAGTTGTCTTTGAAAACCCTTCTGTTTTCAGTTCCTTTCTGACACTGCTGGTTTCTTTTGAAATATTCTGCCCAGTTTTTTCTCTGTCTACTCAGAAGTATTAGCTGGACTTGTACCGATGCAAGCTTGTATAGAAATGCACATCTTTGTTTCATCTACTCTCCATATTTGAACCAATTTGCTAAACATACAAATATTAAGTAGTACTCTGGTTAATCCTGTTTAAGATACAGGCATAACTGGGTTTCTAAACACCCATATCAAGCTCATTCAGAATGTAACAAATAACATCTTTTGGGAAACAGCTTCTTCCTGGTTCCTTATTGTCTGTCCTTGGTATGTCAAAATTCAGTCTTCAAAGCTTCTATTTTGCTAATTTGACTGTGTGTCTCTCTGCTCTGCTGGTGACACTAGTTTTGTTGCTCCACTTTTCACTGCAGCAGTGCAGTTTCAAAATTGGCTCTGATTCCTACTTCTGATCTGACCGAACATATTAATGTGATGAGTCTCCTCTTTGGATCCTGGAGTTTTCCACTCAGGTATATTGGCGATGTGATACACTGGCCAAAAAAACCAAAGCCAAAACTCTAGCAATGACATAAAATCCATTGCTTTTCTTCAGAGTTCTGTTGCTTCATTTTTAACCCTAGCTGTACCAAACTGTCTTAGATCCTGTTTTTTTGTAGGGCTGCTTTTAAAGTTCATTTCCTAAGAACCTTGAAAGTTGTGTCTTTGTGGCACTTGTGGTACAAATTGATGTGGAGAGAAGAAAAGGAAATATAACTCAGGATATGTGAATGCTAAAGATACAGTACAAGACATTAAAGCACGAAGTTTGATTATTGAGCTTCCTGAGGCTTCAGTGTTCTGGGCTCCTCCCTGAGTGTTATTATAATTGCACCATATTCTTTGCTTGGGTTCACGTAGCAACACTTCTGTTAGGCATTTAATGTATATTGTCATGGAAAACTGCACAATAGGATAGTATTAATATTGGCCCTTTTCACAAGGGGCAATTAAAACGTTGTAGAGCAACCTCTAACGGAGATCGTCTACACCGTGGAGTGCGCTGGGGTGTTTATAAACCTCTCTGAAGCGACCGGAAGTGGTGGCGCCACGTGTTTTTTAAAAACCACTTTTCAAGTGGTTTTTATAAAACACGAGCGTGCAGCCCCATTCCACCCCGTCACAGCGCCCTGGTGTAGATTTGCAGGCGCACATATGTGCGTGCCTGCAGATCTGCCAGGGGGTGAGCTTCTGGCTGGCGAGCTTCTCTGGTTGGTGGAGAGCCTCCGCCAGTCGTAAGCTACCATTTTGGACGCTGCCGGACGCCACAGGAGTGTGGAGCAGCGAACTTGCGCTGCTCCTCATGGCGACGGACTTACCCGGCTTCTGATAAGCTCCGTTTCTGCGCGTTTTACCCCGTTTCTCCCTCCATGTGTGAAAAGGGCCATTGTCTCTATTTTGCAACCTGTAGAGTCTCAAGGATAGCAGCTTGTTTAACTGCCATGGTAATATTATTCCAAGTCACACTGTTGGCATTTCCGGTATTACATTGTACTAATTGTCACTGCAGTGATCAGTGCAAGAGTGGCTAAGCCTTGCACCATAGAAATATAGGACCGGTCTCATGCCTCTGTCTACATCCATGGAATCTAATGGTTAATGTCAGCTTTTAGTTCTGAAACTTTAGGCTGAGTGCTGCTCTTGTTTTACTCTGTGAAAGCCATCTGTGAACTTGTAGCAGAAATAAGAATTAATCTGAGGCTGCAGTTGCTTGATGTTCAAGCTACTGTGCTGGATTTGTTTCTATTTGTCAGCCAAGCATTCAGAATTGCATGTTCCTAATGAGATCTCTTGATGTATTGCAGATTAACAAGCAAAATGAGCAGATGCATGCTCTTTTGGCCATTGCTCTCACTATGTACCCTATGCGCATAGATGAAAGCATTCACCTGCAGCTCCGAGAGAAGTATGGAGACAAGATGCTACGTATGCAGAAGGGTGACCCCCAAGTGTATGAGGAACTGTTCAGCTATGCTTGTCCCAAGTTCCTCTCACCTGTGGTTCCCAACTATGACAATATGCATCCCAACTACCACAAAGAGCCTTTCCTGCAGCAGCTGAAGGTCTTTGCTGGTGAAGTCCAGCAGCAAGCCCAGCTGTCTACCATCCGCAGCTTCCTCAAGCTCTACACCACCATGCCTGTTGCCAAGCTTGCTGGCTTCTTGGACCTCACAGAGCAGGAGTTCCGCATCCAACTGCTGGTCTTCAAACACAAGATGAAGAACCTTGTCTGGACAAGTGGCATCTCTGCCTTGGATGGGGAGTTCCAGTCAGCCTCTGAGGTGGACTTCTACATCGACAAGGTCTGTCCCCTATTGTCTTTTCATTCCTCTCTACTCATTATGAGCACCATATACTATTCAGGCTAGCCACACTGCATGGTTCCAGAACACATGACTGTAAGCACCACTGGTGTCCTCAGGGAGGAATGCACTCTCCATTTACTGATGGATAGGAATTAACTCTAAAATAGGAAAGATGGGACAAGAGAGCAACGTAAGTATATGCATGCTATATCTCTATGATTGACAGTGCTACTGATCATGGGAGATACTATAGTATTAGCTTCCTGGAATTGTATAACAGTAGAGTTGATAAGGACCATGAAGGTTATATAATCCAACACCCTACCAAATTAGGGAACCTATAACTAGAGCTTTCCTGATAGATGGTCATCCATCCTATTAATAAACCTCTAACAAAGGGTGATAATTTCTTCACCTCGTGCCTAACTAAAATCATATATAAACAACTACTAAAAAACAAGAAACAAAACTACCAGCTTTTCTGAATCTTGATAGAGTGTTCTGTTTTCTCCTGCTCCTCTAGAAACCTGGTACAATACAGCTACTCTCATCAGCCCCATTGTCCCCAGCTATTCGTTTTCTGAAAATGTAGCATACTTTCAATGGATAGTGTAAGTGTACACACAGACCATAAAAAATTATTCCTGTTTTCATCTGCTTAGTTGCAGTTGCAGTGCAAATGGGAGACAAGTCTGTGTAAGAGATTGTAATAGTTTACACAGATCCTGCCTACAGATGTGATGCCTCTTTTTAAAACAAGAATCAATTCCTCAGGAGAGTTGGATCTGTGGGCAGCACACACCATGTCTCATGTAGAGATGATGATGGTTAAAACATACTGTTGTTGCTGCTGTTCTAGTATGAGAGAAATATTGTGAAAATTTACCCTGATCCTAGGTTAGAATGAATTTAATCCTTAGCAGTTCCTTGCTAGCAGTGCTAGTTTCCTCACCTTTGACACTCTCTTGGCAGGATATGATCCATATTGCAGACACAAAGGTTGCTCGCCGCTATGGTGATTTCTTCATCCGCCAGATCCATAAGTTTGAGGAGGTAAGTTGGCAGATTAAATGAGCAGGATAGACTTATTCAATATATATGTGTGCCTGCATATGGTATGTATTCATACACACGTGTATGTTTGGATGGGTGAGTGGAGATACACAGATATGGGTACAGATATGGATAATTAATTTCATATTCACATTCTTTTTCTTTCCAAAATATCTGATGGAATGCGGTCTAAAACAGTTGCTTCTTCTTTACCCTTTCAACAAATTTAGCGGAGGGCACATTTTCCTGTACAGGAATAGGTGAAATGATTCGAAGAAATGATGCCCTTTCAACACAGTTGCCTTGAATTCAAGAAATAAGCGTATTGCATTGCTGCCGTCTTTGTATGACCAGAAAGAGTTCTCTAAAGGCTGCATGTCCTCCTGTCTCCCTGCTAATGTGCGTACTCCAGCTCTCCTGCAGAGGGCACTGTGTTACCACATGTCCACCCGAAGGAATGGAAAAGTTCTATGTGGAAAATGGCCATAGCGTTCTTCTCACAAAAAAGATTAATGCTTATTTGGATTGCATGACCGTGAAGCATGAGACTGTATGTGGAAAATATTGCAGATCAAAGGGAGAGAAAAGGAGAGAGTTATTATCTCTACCTCCGGCTGTCCTCAATGGAAGCCTATTCACCAGGCTACTTGAACTGTTTCTATGATAGCTAATTATTATCAGAACTGTAACAACCATAAGAACAGGTTCCAAAACCTGCCCTTGCCTCTCTTCTCTTTTTTGGTTGTCTTTTCCTTGCACACTTTATGTTTGATTTCAGGCTTCAAGACAGAGACTTTTATACTACTGAACCTTCTAAGCCACTCTGAGAGCCTTTTGAGCTAAAGAAAAGGTTAAAATACTAGAAAAAAAATAAAAGTACAATTCGGTGGGCATCATCTGGAACTGCCTTACAAAATAATTCTACAATAAATTACTAGTCTGCAAAAATGTTACTAGGCTGATGGTGGCTGATAGAGGAAGGATGAAGAACTGTATTTTTAACAGCTCAGAATTATATAGCAGTAGGGTGTGTGAAACGGTGTTCTGTGTTTTATTTTTTGATCTTTTATTAGTATGTAGTTTTAATTAATTTTTAACTGTTGCAGCTATGGTTTTTGGGGGGGGGTGTGGAGAAAGAGAGAGAGAGTAAAATAAGACTTTAATCTTGTTTTAAACTTCTGGAAGCTACCTTGGATTCTGTTGCAGGAGAAAGGTGGGATCTAAATTCAGTAAATAAATAAATAAATAAATAAATAAATACTACTTTGGGGTGCAACTCTGAGATTCCATAGCCAATTTCTACACAGGGTGCAGAAGAATGGACTTACCTCCTCTTTAGTCCACTCATTTACTATGCTGATTGTAGTGTAGCTGGATAAAATACTCCATACTTCCTTTACCAACCTGCTTAATCAGTTGTGTACTGTTCCTGGTTAGCAATAGTAACAAGGTGATTGCTTGAAAACCTGGGCCCTTTTCGCACCTTACCCTTTCGCGGAGCTGGGATGTGGGGCTAGCGCGAGAAGCCTGAGGAGGAAGGCTCTCGCATCCCTGCTGCTTCGGCTCCGCAGCTGCTTCCTGGTCGTGCGAGCGCCCCGCCTCTTCCTTTCACAGTGCAGCCTGGGACCTTTCCCAGGCTGCAGTGCACAGGAAGTGCGACCGGCCTGGCTCCCAAGGCTTCACACTCCAGGTAAGTGCACGCGGGGCCCCAGAGCGATGTGTGACCGCGCTGCATTTTCGGCTTTAAGCCAAAAATGAAAAAATGCATGTGCAGTCTGCGTTAGACCCTTGAGCATCGTGCAAATCTGAGTGCATCGTGTGGACTGCTCCTCACATTTGCTCAAGGTGTCCTTTCACTTTGGAAATGCCGTGCGAAAAGGGACCTGTAGTACTGTATGTTTTGTCATCATTAGCAATCAGGATATGGAAAGGATTCATAAGACAGCAGTAGTGTTACAGGTTTGAGTGCTTGATTATTAAAGGAGTAAAGAAGCAACAGGGAATATGTAACATTGAATTAATACTATAGGGAATGAGGTCTTGGGACAATGTATAGTTCTACTTAGATTTGTGAAAAGCAGTCCAATGAGCAAAAACCCTGGAGGAAGAATCCTGTAGCCACAGAAACAGACTTAGTGCAACCTCTTTCAGCCTGGATTTCAGTTTTCCTAACTTCTTTTTCCTCTATGTTATTTTAAAACAAAAGATGGCTAAGTATCTTTTGAAAATGATTAAACTCTAAGGAGTCTTGCCACTGCAAATTTTGTACTAAATATTCTTGAAGTCTTTTGTAACTTATATAATTACACAGATGTGCATTGAGCACTGGAGACTCTGCTGTCATCTGACCTCAGGTCTTTCAACCTAGGTTGAGGGAGTCTGTGGGTCATATTTAATTTCTCCACATAACTGAACTCATCATTTTGGCAGGATATGCAAGCACTTGATTAGGGACTGCATAATTGGGGCTGTGACACCAAAGGGTATAGCTGTATGTGGGTGTTCCATCACCCCTGCCCCCGCAAATTCTCTTGTAATTAGATGTCTGCCTCTCTTCCAGCTAAACCGCACTCTGAAGAAGATGGGCCAAAGACCCTGAAAGTCCTTGAATCGGTCATCAGGCTGCCTGGCTTTTTCTGTAAAGAGGGCAAAGGGAGTGAGAGGAAGAATGAGCTAAGAATTTTGGAATTCCCTATGACTTGCTGCAGTCTTTACTTGGATAGCAGATGGCTGCACTCATACAAAGGACTAAGAAATATAATTAAATGATTGAAATATATGTATGTCTCTGATTTTATAATTCATTTGTCCCCTCAGGGGAGAGGTGGTGAGTTTCCCAGCTTTATTTGATATCTTAGTTTAGTCTGCGGGTACCCTGGTTTCACTGGGTGGGAAATGTGGGGATGGCTGACAGACAGAGCTCACAGGGGAGCTGAAAACACAGCTGCTAACCACTATTTTGAAAGAGGACCTGTGTATATTGGTTTCAGAAACAGGAAAATGTGGATCAGTGCCATTTCCACTGTTGCTTTGTTGTTCATAAAGGAGATCAGACATGCAGTATGCTGTTAAAGAGAAGTAAAACAGCTAGGTATCTCTTAAACATATCTATGATCCCATGTTGATTTAATCTAGTTCATTTGAGTCTATTATGAAGATCCCAAGCTATATTGCCAACTTTTCCTAGGTGGAGTACTGTCACTAAGTCCTCTTTTTTGTTAAATGTAGATTGAACGCAGTGACAGAAAACTGATATTCTGAAATTTACAATGTCAAACAGCATTTGGAGCTTTTTTTGCTGGATCAGTTATGGTGAATTTGGCATTGACATTTCTGGTCCCTTTTAGGTTTGTCAATGAAAGCAGTAGAACATCCCTTAAGGGCTGTTTCGAGTTCTTTTGATAGAAACTAAAAGAAAGAAAGGCTGTAATCCCATGCTTACTCGCTTGGTAATAACTCCTTTTGAATTCGGGGGAAGTAGCTTCTGAGTAAATTTGGATCAGTTTTCAGAAGTCAGAAGCCATTCTAGTCACAGCTTATGCTATGATAGTTTCCACTATATGAGTAAAGAACAGCAGATGTGGGGAGGCTCATTCCAGTGATGAGACAGTGTTACTTAAAGAGCACGAGTAATTTGTTCACGCCTGTTCCCTTCCAGCCTTCCACACTGGGAGCAAGAATGTGAAGAGGTTACGGAAAATAATTTTATTTGCATACTCAGTATGCTAGCTAGCACCTGTTGGCAAAACATTTGTGCTTTATTTTGGGCATCTTGACCTATGCTCGTGCATGAACTGTAAGCCCCAAAGAACTTCCCTGAGAAAAGAATAAATATGCCCCTCAGTTTAAGGATTCACAGCAAAAGAACAAATCTTTGCCTCTCACTTACATTTTGGTGTCTGAGAAATCTGTGCAGTTTCTCACACTTTCTTTTGAATAGAGCTGGTAGGAATTTGGTTATAAAGGATACCTGTAGCAGCTACTTAAAGCATACACAGCTGAAAATGTAAACCATCTAGCATTCTGCAGAAATCACTGTAGCTGATATTGACACTTGAGCATAGGCCAGACTAATCTTGCACGAAGATGCTGCACATTCAGCTGACAGATGTACATACACAAGTTCCCAGATTATATGACCTTGTTAAGGCTAGCATGATAATTCTCAAGCAAAAACATTGACCCAACATCACCTGACCCCACCTGCATGATAATAAACAAAAAGGGAATAAGGATACATTAATCTCTAACATGCATTAAGGCAGGAATAGACAGGAACTGAAGTGAGATTCAGTGCCTTGATAGATCTCTGGCTGCCTTGTGTAAGGGTTTTCAATTTCCAATTGTTTAATAGTGGTAATAATAAAATTAGTTTTTCCACCCAGATTAGGCTGCTGAGATAAAAAAAAGCTTGGGTGAAGGGAGAGTTCATTTCTGGTACAGAAAACTTCCCAGTTCTAGTTGGTAGCTCTTGTAGTTCCAATAAGGGAACAAATAGATCTGAGAAGCTTGCAGTTTTTCTACCCTTGTACTTGGTGAGCCTCTTAAAAAAATCCTCATGGAAACAAACAAGAGTCTTTCTATTTTGCTATTATATTTGATGCTGAAGGGTGGTTCTGTAGTTCTTGCAGGGTATCCCATCTTGAAAGCAGAGGGGCAGTGTCAGTGAGTGTGACAGCAAACAATATGTGTTTTTAGGAAACTGTCTGCTTTAACCAGGTGTTAATGGAGCTGAAGAGATCTCCACTTTAGCACCTGATCCTAATTGCCCACACTAGGTCTTGAGCTCCAGTGATTTCAGCAGAGCTTATTTTGAAGTAAGTAGCATTGGAATGTAAATTCCCAGTGTTCTAGACATAACTATTTGCAAGTTGTGCCCATATATTTCAGTGGAACTTGCTTTCAGGTAAGCCTGCTGAGAATTTCAACTTTGGATCTTGAGCTTATGGATGTTTGCTTGACAGTGAGTATTTTATTCAGTGGACCTTACTTCTGAAGAAGGGTTATAACTGGTATTTTTTTTAAATGACAACTTAACTTTGCCCCACCACTTGTTGGAAAAGCCCATTTTGTTAGGAGAGAGAGAAAAACCTCTTGACCTGGATGGCAGTCACTTTCCACATATTTTTTATTTTATGTATGTCATCTGTCTTCCAGCATGAGACCCAAGGCAACTTGCCTTTAAGGTATGTGATTCCAAGATACCAGTTCCAAGTGTTTAATAAAGTAAATGCATGAACATTTTACTTCAACTTTCATTCTTGTATAATGGATGCAGTATAATATTTAAACATAAACATAAATTGGATTGGATTCAGACATAAATTCAACCTCCTGTTCAGTTGTACAGGTTTCTGTCTCAGATCTAACCTGCCTTGTAGCCTTTTCAGAACAAAATGTGCTAAAATCATATATGTTATCCAGAGTTGCCTGGAGAACATATAAGGTAAAGATCTAAGAAATGTTTGCAGTGTACTGTATGCTGTTCTCAAACAATTAGAATCTTATTTAACAAAATAGAGAAAAGCTGTAAATCTCCCAAGCTATGCACATGCTACAAGGGAATTTCAACCAATTGAGCATTACATCTTTAACAGAAAATGTGGTTATCAGAGGCAGAAATAAAACTGAAAAAATAGGGATAGGTTACTATACCATTTTAACAAAGCATAGTTCAACATGTTTCAGCAAACTGTTTATTCCTAACTAACAATATGCACACATAAAATGAAACAACCAGGTCAAGTAAGCATTGCATATAAATAAACATTTTGAACTTTCTAGAGACCACTTGAAGTCTTCTTCCAAAATGCATGCATGGATGGCTTTTTCTTTAACCACCCTCACTTTTCTTGTGATTTCCAATTTGGTGGCCAAACTTACATATCTGTGCTTTCTTAACATGTGGGAGCTCCCCTCTCCCCTTTTCTCCCTCTTGCTGATCACACATGTTCATTATAAGACATTCTGGAAGCCGTTGCTCTTTACTTTGCCTGTTGCAAACAGACACAATATTGATCAGCTAGAGTAGAATCCAACTTTCCCAGCTCAGGCTTTCATTGCACTGTTTACTGCAGATAAGCTACTGCAATTCAACCACAAATGTCTGTCTTTCACCATCCAACCAATGCCAGTCCTCCCCTTCCCCCACCCCAAAAATCCAGGTTATAGAAAATTTAGAAGGAAAAGGGGGAGTTGGACTGGTGTAAAAATCCTTTTTAAATAGGATTTTATCAGAGGTTTTGTTAACTGCGGTATGCCTCTATATCCTTGAATCCACTAAGAATTCCAGTTCCCTCATTCCTTAGAGCTAAGCCAGCATATGTAATTTCTGCTTCTGACTTTACATCTTTTTAAAAAAATGGCTCAGAATATTTATGTCCCTGCACATTACATCAGCTGGGACACAAAATATATCAATATCAAAAACCCAATAGATTTGGAAGGGACATTATTTATTTCGGTTGTTTTTGTCTGTTAAAAAGTAGCAAGCATGCATGGCAAGTGGCTGAAATTTGGCAAACTTATTCACAACTGTTTGAGTAAAAATATTCTAAAATAGCTACCTTATGGGTCTAGTTCTGTGTGAATTCTGCAATGGAACGCAATTCTGGGGGATTGAAGTATCCTAACCAAGTGGGTGAGTGTTAAACAAGCCAGAGTTTGTTGGTAAACAACAAATCATAAATTCAAACAATGGTTATCAAACCATGGCTTGTTAGCAGAGTTGGGTTTGCATATAATAACAAGCTAGATTTCAACAAACCACATCATGATGTGTATGTGTTAGTTACATTTTTAGCATATCTGATAAAATTCAATAGATGTAGCAGACTTTGCACAGTGTTTATTAGAAAGATGTAGAGCTCCCATAATTAAAAATATTGGGAATTCGTGTATACACAATACTTGCACAGTTTGAATTTTTCTGAGTTGATCATTTAAGCAGTGAAAAGTTAGAATAGATTCCTTCCACTCACCACAGTTGACCTGCATGAAAGAAATCAGACCAGTTGCTCTTTGCAGTGGGAGGAAGGATGGGCCGTGTCCAAGCCTGTGCCTGGCACCAACTGAAGCAAAAGGAATTCAGAGCATGCAGCCTCATGAACAGAAGTGCAATTGTTGAGATGCTGGTCTCTGTGGAGCAACATTGTTTTTTAATTCCTATCTCCAGGCTCAGCTGCTATGATAGAACCTGAAGGCTGGTATAGCTGAGTGGACAAAAACCATTCCAGTCAGATCAGAGAGTTCTCATTAATGGGATGCTGGAATTAGATTGCTTGATTTAACAGTACTGTTGCAAATGGATAGCATCAATCACTCTGAGCAAAATACACTGCCCAGGCTGAAAACAGATCAAAATCAGGTTTAATTTAAACATCATGCTGGATGAAAAAAAGAATATGTCCATGTGCCAAAACATACTGTTGGCCTCCCATTTTTAAAATGGACCCTTGATCAAGATGTGCCCGGCTTTGATCCCTATGTGAGATTTGTTCCGACCTTGGAGTTCTGGCAGGCTAATATTCAGAGCTTGGCAAATTTACTTCTTTGGACTACAACTCTGAGAGTTCTCCTGGTGGTACAGCGAGTTGCTATGTCGGTTGGAGAATTCTGGGTGCTGTAGTCCAAAAAGGAAATTCTTCTCAACTCTGTTAACGCTATATTCAGTCAATGAAGCACTTTGTAAAGCACTTTGCTAATATGTTTATATAATGTTCCATTCAAATTAGGTCAAGATGAAGTTGACCAAAGCAAGGCTCATTTCTGTATCAGCTCTAGACTCTTTGAAAATGTTCCAATCTGTCTTGCTTTGTGTGATCAAAACATTAATCAGAGGTTGATGTTAAAAGCAAGGAACATAGCTTCTGTTTCAGTCAGAGTAGTTGAAGTGTGATTTCGAGCAGCTCTAACTAGCATAGTCAACAGGGAGGAATGCTGCGAGTTGCAGTCCAGCCCCATTTTGGGAGCAGCATGATTTCCACACCAACTGTGGGAAGTACTGAAGGAAGTGTTGACTTCCCTTTCTTATATTTCAGAATTAAATAATGGTTTGGGTAGCAGAAAGTGGTGGAGTTGGAATTCAGAACCTGAAGCCGTGAACAAAGTTGTGTAGTCTTTCTTACCAATTTAACAGCGTCTCTGAATCTCACTCTTAGGGAACTTACGGCTTCCCACATGATGTTGGAATACAAGTCCCAAAATTCCTTTCCCATTGACCCATGTTGGAGCCCTAGACCACAGGTAATTGGAATCCAACTCTTTCCTGGAAGCCACAGGTTCCTCATTTCTGATATGAAGGTTTAGAAGCAATTTGCTTTTGCCTGTGCCTACTGGGAGGGGCAAGATTCTGCCCTCTTTTCTCCCCTCTGCTGAGTTAATAGAGTGCAGACTACTTCTGCACTTTGAACTCAATTTTCAGCAACTGAAGTAAGACAGGGACGAGAGGGGGAGTGGAAGGAGAAGAGAGAAACTGGGACATTTTAAAATGAGCTGAAAAAGTGGGACATTGAAAGATTAATCAGAATTGTAAGGACAGTTGGAAGGTATGACAAACTATTATTTAAACTTGATAGAAATAAGGGGGAGAGGGTATGTGTGCTTTAGTTAAGGCCAGTGAGGAACCTAATTTTTTTTTTCATTTCCAAAGATAATTATAATTTAAGTCCAGCATGCCTGTGTTTCCCACCCACCCCCTCACGATTATCTGAAGGTCAGGAGTTTTAATTGCCATTATGAGTCTAACTCATGCGGGGGCTGCTTGCATTAATTTGATCTTGACTACTGTTCTCACCATTTTCTTGTTGGAATCCTCAAGCACTTGGCATGTGTGTCAACTTCCAGACATTTCCTTGCTCCCAGCATCAATTCTAAACAAAGTGCCATTGAAAAATCTCCCTCTGACTTCTTTCTGGGCTTCAGCTTGTTCAGCTGTCCAACCAGTTGTGGAGAGATTCTGCCATTTTAATTGCAAGAACAGAATTCCAAATGTTAGGGCAAGTACAAGTGTAGCAAAAACAAAAATAAGTGAAAAGAAGTTTAAGAAAATTAAAAGAATGTCTTATTTTATTGATAAGACTCTTATGTTTTGAAGAAATCTCCTCCTTCCAAGATATACTCATAAAATAATAATAATAATAATAATAATAAAATTTATTTCTATCCCACCTCTCCCAAATGGATCAAGGCGGCATTACAGAACATATAAATATTAAAACATCAAAATGTAGCCCACCCTCCCCACCCACCAACCCTACCATCCCCCCAACACACCAACTATTAAAACAGATTAAAATAAAATTAACTAAAAATTAAAAACAAAACAATTAAAAACAAAGGGACAATTGATGAGAGGCAGTGAAACACTAGTCTGGGAAGGCCTGTCGGAAGAGAACAGTCTTGACCGTTTTTTTAAAGCAGTCAAGACTGGTAATGTGCCGGGTCTCCTCCGGCAGGCCATTCCATAACCTGGGAGCGACCGAAGAAAAGGTCCTCTGGGTAACCGCAGCCAACCTAGTTCTGATTGGCTGCAGTAGATTCCTCCCAGAGGACCTTAATGTGCGGGGCGGATTATATGGGAGAAGGCGATCCCACAAGTAGGCTGGCCCCAAGCCATGAAGGGCTTTAAAGGTAAAAACCAACACCTTGTACTGTGCCCGTAAACTAATAGGCAGCCAGTGTAAAGACTTCAATATAGGTGTTATGTGGTCAGTTTTAGATCTTCCGGTGACCAACCTGGCTGCCATATTCTGAATTAATTGAAGTTTCCGGACTAAGCACATGGGTAGCTCTATGTAGAGCGCATTGCAGAAGTCAAGCCGTGAAGTTACCAGCGCATGTACCGCTGTTTTTACGTGTTCCAAGTCCAGGAAGGGGCGCAGCTGGCGTATCAGCCGAAGCTGATAGCAGGCGCTCCTGGCTACCGCATCAGTTTGAGCTGTCATCTGAAGCGGTGAGTCCAAGAGCACCCCCAAGCTGCGGACACAGTCTTTCAGGGGAAGTGTGACCCCGTCTAGAACTGGTTGACAAAATAAACAGCAACCCTCTCAAAGATTCTCCCAAATGAAAGTTGTCTTTCACAAACATATCCTTGAAGAACACGGTTCTTTTCTAAACAAGTTAGGCCTGTCTGTAAAATAAAGCACTTTTTGGAGACTGACTTTCTAGTTCAAGGTGAGGTAATTGTGTTCCTCCAGATGTTATTGGACTACAAATCCCATCAGTCAGAAGAGCCAGTGATGAGGGATTACAGACACTGCAATCTAACAACTGGAAGGCATCCATTGCCTTTCTCTGTTCCACTTTTTTATTGTACTCACAGTGTATCTTTGTTCTCACTCAAGGTTCTGGACCATGTGGTGGCCTTTCAGCTGCAAGGGTTTCTGGATGAGATGGATTATCTAGATCCATTTCAATCTGGCTTCAGGCCTGGCTGTGGGACAGAAACAGCTTTGGTTGCCTTGGTGGGCAACCTATGCCAAGAACTGGTCTAGGGGAAGTGTGTCCCTGTTGGTTCTCCTGGACGTTTCAGTGGTGTTTAATACTATTGACCATGTTATTCTTAGCTGCTTCTCTGAGATGGGACCAGAGGCACTGTTCTGCAGTAGTTCTAGTCTTTTTTGGAAGTGCAAACTCAGAAGTGGTGCTGGGGGATTCCTGTTGGACCCCATGACCATTGGCCTGTTAGATCTCTTATGGTTCAGTTTAGTTCCCCATATTATTTAACATCTGTGTGAAACTGTTGGGAGATGTGATCTGGAATTCGTGGGGTTGAGTGTCACCAGTATGTTAATGACACCCAGCTCTATCACTCTTTTTCATCCAATTCCAAGGAAACTCTCTCTGTTAAACTGGTGCCTGCTGCCAGCCATGAACCAAATGAGGGTAAGCTAATTGAAAGCTAATAAGGACCAGACAAACATGCTCCCAGTCAGTCACAAGACAAATCAGGGGACAGGGATTCAGCCTGTGCTGGATGTGGTTACACTCTCCCTGAAATCTCAGGTTCTCAGCTTGAGCATACTTCTGGATTCAGATCAGAGCCTGGATGCCCAGATTTTGGCAATGGCCAGGAGTGCATTTGCACAGTTAAGACAGGTGCACCTATTTCTTGAGATATCAGATCTGGCTATGGTGACACATGCCTTGATTACATCCTGTTTGGATTACTGTAATACACTCTACCTGGGGCTACCTTTGAAAACTGTTTAGAAACTTCAATTGGCCCCAAATGCTGTGGGCCAGGTTGCTAACTGGGGCAGGTTATAGGGAGCATATAACTCCCTTGCTGAAATAGCTGTCCTAGTTGCAGAGCCATTTCAGACAAAATGCAAAATGCTGGTTATGACCTCTACAGTTCTGTATAACTTGGTTCCAGACTATCTGAAAGACCACATCTCCCTGTATAAGAGTGTCCAAGCTTAAAAATGTATTGGGGAGGGCAGTCTCTTGGTCCCACTGTTATCATAGTCATGTTCGGCAAGGGCATAAGAGAGAACTTTCTTGGTAGCTGCTCTTGAGTTTTGGAATTCCCGTCCTGGGGAGATCTGATTGGTCCCTTCCCTGCTGTATTTCCATTGGAAAGTAAAGATCTTCTTATTTAGGGAGGCATTTGTTTTTTAATATGTTTGCCAGACTGAGCTTTTAATGTGTGTGTGTTGTATTGGTTTGTGTGTTAACTTCTGTGTTAATCTTTTTGTTTTAGCTGTACTGTGTTTTTAAATCGTTGTAAGCCACCTTAATTAATTAAATTAAAAAGACAAGAGCAGCAAGAACACAAAAGAATGACGGAAAGAAGTAAAATAGTCATGCTTCCAAGTAAGATACCATACAAATTAAAAAGAAAAGCTGCATTCCTTTCCAGAGGCCTGGATCTTCAGTCTAGTTGTAGACAATATTTAGCATATGATTAGTGGGCACACAAACGGTTGAGACAAGGCCTGGATGAGTTCTGTAGAGCAGATTAGGATGCAGGTTAGTTACACACACAGGTTGTTCCATGTGTTGATCTCCCTTGTGTCATAAGGAGAAAACCCGAAGTTCCTCTGGATTCTAAGGCCTGCCCTGTGTTCTCCTTTCTCCATTAAGTTTTGACAAGTGCTTTCAACTGTATAAAGTCAGCAAACCTTGCTTTTATAAATGAAAGGTGTGGTTTTCTGCCCATCAAAATACTGTATGTACTCACAGTCCAAATCAAGAGTGTGTACAGGATAAGTGGCTATCCAAATATTGCTCCTAATAACCCAAACCCACTATGGTCTGCGGTCAAGGATGATGGGAGGTGAAATCCAACAACTACGGCAGGGCCACACATTGCCCACTACTGGCCTAAGCCAGGAGTGTTTTCCATCAAAACACAAATTATAACTTTCGGCGTTGACTCTACCACGGACTTGCTGTATGACCATGAATGCTTATACCTTCATTTTTATTTCCACCCTGTAATTTCAGAATTGTCTTGTCATGTTGGAATGTTCCACCTGGTAATTTTGAAATATGCAGTGAGTCACCATAACTATCAACATATTACAGCACCACATGTATATTAAGGAGGGGTGGATCCACAGAACTTTGTGGGTTTATTTTGACTTATCTAGGAATTTTTGTTGTCTGATTTTTTTTGGGGGGGGTGTCTATCCAAAATATGACATACCAAAAGAGATGCCAGACTATATTATCAATTACTCATCTGGAGAGCTTAACCCAAGGGGATATATAATGGGGTATGAGATAAAAGACCTATGAGGTTAAGCCCCTTTCATATTACTCATAGGTTAAAAGTACAGAGCAGCAGCTGTTTGGTGTGTTTTGAACCATCTCCTTTGCATCACTATAGCAAGAAATGATGCGATTCACACTACACATCCTGTTACTGGCCATTTCCACACTAGACTGTTATAGTGCTATTATTCCACTTTCAACATCCTATGGAATCCTGGGGTTTGCAGTTTAGGGAGGGGGCCCCTCCCTAAACTGCAAACCCCAGGATTCCATAGGATGTTGAAAGTGGAATAATAGGATTATAACAGTCTAGTGTGGAAACAGTCACCGTCTACTCTTTCTTCTCCTTTGATACTATGCTTTCATAGAGTTTTTGGCACTTCATTAAGAAGATATGCATCTATGGGCTGAATAGAAGATTCACGCTGCCCATCTTCCCTGCTATTGTTCTCGCTCAGAGAGAAGGGCAAAATGCAGCCCTCCAGATGTTGTTGAAATATTCTACATTACAGAAACAGCAAGTATAATTTTAGCTAAAAAATGGAGACAGGGTATTCTCCCTACTGTAAATGATTGGCTATTGAAAATATTAGATACTGCTCGTACGGATTATCTCACACTGCTTCTGAGAGGAGAGAAATATGACAAATTTGTTAAAGATTGGGTTATATCATATTTTAAGAATGTTCAGAAAAACTTAAAAGATGGCTAATTTTGAATTCTGACTTTTAAGTACTTTCTCATGTAATTATATCAATATTTTGAATATTGAATGTTTATATCAATATTTTGAGTAGAAAAGAAAGCCAAATTAAGTATCTTCTGCAATTTACAGATAAATTGAGGTGATTTACATAATTTGTAAAGAAAACAATGATATTACAATACGAGGCACAGGAAGAAGTTAGGAATAGATGTGAGGAACTAATGCTTTTTGATTGTTTTAAAAGTCCACCAACATGGAGAGCCTTGAAAAGTAGGGCCATTTCCACACTACACTGTTACAGTGATATTATTCCACTTTCAACATCCCGTGGAATTCTGGGGTTTGTAGTTTACTGAGGCCAAAGAGCTCTCTGGCTGAAAATTCTAAATGCCCCTCCCTAAACTGCAAACTCCAGGGTTCTATAGGATGTTGACAATGGAATAATAGCACTATGACAGTGTAGTGCAGAAACGCCCTTACTCATTTGGACTAAAACTGTCAGCGTACCTCAAGAATCCGAGAAATACCGTAAAAAATGTTTTTCTAAATTCAAAGCATAATCAAAGTTTGAATCCCCATTTGCCCATGAAGTTAGCTGGGTGACTTTGGACCAATAGGTCTTTTTCAGCCTAACCTACCCCCCTCTTATTATGGGATAAAAGAAAGTAGGCATGGAGAGTCAGTGCGGTATAGTGGTTTGAGCATTGGACTATGACTCTGGAGACCTCAGGGTTTGATTCCCGACTCTGCTGTGGAAACACACTGGGTGACCGTGGGCACATTGTGCACTCTCAGCCCCAGAAAACCCCAGGATAGGTTCACCTTAGAGTCACCATAGGTCAGAAATGACTTCAAGGCACACATCAACAACACTGGAGAGGAAAATATACATCATTTTGACTTCCCAGCGCATACTTATAACAAATGTTTTGAAATCATGCTGCTTGTTATTTGCCATCAACTCAACTTTGACTTATGGAAACCCTATAACTGAGAGGCCTCCAAGATCCTGGTCATCAGCTGCCCTGTTCAGGACTTGCAAACTCTGGACAGCTATGGCTTCCTTGACTGACAATTCATCTGTAAGTGCAGTCTCCCTCTTTTCCTACTGCCTTCCACTTTACCAGCTTCTCCAATGAGTCATGTCATTTCATGACATGCTCAAAGTACAACAGCCTCCATTTAATACATGACTGCAAATTCATTTCCACAGTGGTAAGCCTCTCACTCCTGTTCTTTTGTGGACAATCCCTTCCTTGCACAGACTGAGGAGTCTTTATCACGCTTAATGTTCCATTTCCTTTCTAATGCAGATTAGAAATTGTATGTAAATCACTCAAAGCCTTTTGGAAGTTCCAGCACATTTCTTACTTCCTCTGCCTGCCCCCCACATCAACCAAGAACAAGTTTTCACTTTAAATGTTGTTCCAAGGAGTAATTGAAACAGCAGAAAAAGGCCCCAAATTTCCACGCCCTCAAAGTCACCAGGTCTGGTGGAAGAGCACTTATAATCAATCAAGATAGTAGCAGCAAGGTGATGTGACCCTCTGGGGTCTCTCAGAGCCCTGGAATGTGCCTACCCCTGCTGCAAAATTGCAAAATCTCCAGTTGTGTTAAAAGCACTAGTTAAATTGTTCCGCTTGGCGGAAGGAAAAGGACTTTGGGGTTTGGTGTATGTCTGGCTTATGTTGTGGCTTTTAATTTATAATATTAGCTTAAGTGAAAAAAAATTTAAAATTGCTTTTTTAAAAAAGATGAGGTCTTCAGCATTACGTCCATTATCTTAAAAGAGCCAGATTGGTATATAGGTGTGAGTGTTCGAACAGGACTTTGGAAGACAAGGGTTCAAATCCCTGCTTAGTCATAGAAACCCATTGGCTGACTTTGGCCAAGTTACACTTTACTGGCCTCAGAGGAAAGCAATGGCAACCCCTCCCCTGACAAATTCTTGCCAAGAAAATCCCAAGATGAGGTCTCTTTAAGTTATAAACAGCTTGAAGGCATACAACAATAACAAGTATCCTCTTAGATTCTGAGATGCATTACTGTTTCTCATGAGACAAAATGCTGCTTCAGAGATTATTTTGTCATCTGCAGTTTCTATAACAAGTTGCATTAACATATCTGGTGCCTGAATACTATATGTCTAATATTCCTTTATCCACAAATAGTATATTTGATCTGTATAACAATAACAATTCTTAGAATTTGGTGTCTGACTAATAAAGCTGCTATCGTTTAGCTGACCAAACTAATTTTTTCTGAAGCTTGTTAATCCAACCAATTAATTAACCGAATGTTGCAGTCCTGGTTTGTTTACAACAATAGAACTAATAAATGGGCCACAAATATAGGTGTTATTGGGGAACATGCGCTCAGGAGAGTCTGTGCCACACAACCGCACCAGTACATTCTGTTCTCTCGTAAGATTTACACAGGGAAAGAGAAGAATGGGCCTTCTGTGGAATGACTAGAGTAAGTAAACCGAATGCTTGATTCCAGGAAGCCACAAACTGCTCAATAACACACGAGGCATGGTGCCCTAACCAAAATGAAGGGAAAAATCTTTTGGCTTGGTTCAGGCATGGTGCCTGCAGAACCCCCTGGAAGAAGTATGTCATATTTTGACTAGATTGGCCTCCAATCTTACTTTTCACCCACTCCTGCCCTTTCAACTTCAGAGATACAATGGCTTCATTGTATGTGCTGGTTTAAGAATATATTGCTGTTTTCTATAGTTCGTTGCTTATTAAAGCTTGTTAAAAGGCTTATTAATCGCAGCATTAGCAGGGTAATGTCTACACACAATTGGGTTTTGGATCTAAGACCAGTACCACTGGCACAGTACTAGTAGAATAGGAGAGCCTAAATACCCTAAAGGTGTCAAATCCTGTCTGATCTTGGAAGTTTAGTAGGTTCAGTCCTGGTGAGTACTTGGATGGGAGATTGTCAATTAATATCTGGTGCTGTAGGCTGTATTTCCGAGGAAGGAACTGGCAAAACCACCTCTGAGTATTCCTTGCCCAAGAAAACCCTATGAAATTCATGGGGTCTCTGTAAGTCGACAGGTAACTTGAAGGCACATAAACATACACAAACAGTACTGGCGAAGAACACACCTACTTTGTATAACTCCTCATTCCAGTTTCCCTGGTTTAACCGGTATTTGTGTGGCATTCCTGGGAGAAGTCTTGGACGAACCAAGTTTGCACTCCCAAACCACTGAACTGATGCAGTATTTTATGGGAGTCCCTGTATATTTAGTTATTTCATCTTTGCCAAGGCCAGCTTAGCAATGGGTAGCCTTGACAGTGCCTTTTATCTAAGGCATAGAAATCCAAACAACGCAGAAAAGCTTTTTCACTTAAGGGCTGTTTCAGAGTAAGTATAGTAACAGATACATTCAGGCACACCTATATCTTGTATAAACTTATTGGCTGTTTTGGTGATTACAAATCAATGTTCAAGGGCCCTTATAAAAATATATTAATATTCCTTGATTGCTGAAATCCTTTTCCAATCTTTGCAATGGAGTATACTTCTTGGAAGGCGGAAAGATGATGCCCATGGTAAAAAAGTAAGGAGATGCTGCTAGGAGCCAGCTCTGCAGTTTTCATTCTACAGCCAGGGGAAACAATTTGTGGCTCTTCAGATGTAGTGTTTAACTGCTAGACCTACGGCTCTTGGGAGTTACAATCCAAGAACATATGAAGAGTGACAAGTTCATATTCACACTGTAGAGGTACAGAGGGCTGAGCTGGTTGAAGTGTTATTTAGATGCAGTTTTTCCTTTGGCAGACCTGATAGCTTAGCAGCTATACTGTACGCTCAAGGGGACAGGAACCAATTGTTCAGTGCCACCCTTGTAAATTCAGGTCATGTCATGGGGCTAAAACCTGTTCCCCTTTCACTTTTCAGCTAGGAAAGGTGACAGATTTTCAAAAAGGGGCAACTAAAACACATTAATTTCATTTCTATGCACAAATTCTATGCAATTTATGTATTTTGACCTAATTTAAAAGAGCCCCAACCTTTTATTTATGGAAGCATGCAGAAACAAAACCATGCCAACCTCCCATTTCTGATACTCAGTTTTTATCACAAAAACAGATTAAAATAACCAGGGTACATATGCCAGTGGTAAGAATCATGTGCTCCTTCAGATGTTATTAAACTGTGACTCCCATCAGCCCTAGCTAGCAATGGTAAGGAATGCTGACAGTTGTAGTTCAGCAGCAACAGACGGATCACAATTCCTATCCATTGTATGCCATGCGAATGTGTGTTCAGTTCAGAGCAATTTCTGAAAATGGTCATGGCAGGACTTTGAGCTGAAACACTGAAAAATTTAGCTTAAGCCAACACCTTGTCCTCTACTCCCATACTGAGACAACTAGCCAGTTTAAGAATCACAGGGTGGTCCACTGACTTCTTGCCCATTGGGTCTTCCCTGAAAAACCAGGTCAGGTGTTTACACTGACTCTTGACAGAGCTCCTGCTGTTTCCTATCCAGACATCTGAATGTTATTTTTGAAAAGGTAATGTGTTTTAAAAAGTAATGTGCTACCTGTGGTTGTTTTCTTTCTGAAGCAACATATTAACTCTTGCTTGTTACTTTCAGACTAATTATTATCATATTGTGCTAGGGTTATCTTTTAATGATGGTTTTATACAAAAATGCACATAAAAACATAGCAATGAACAAGTTTTGCGGTACATTAAAGACAAACAAAGTTTTTGATGCCACAAGTCTCTTTGGTATTTCTGCTGCAGCAAACTAACACAGATGCCTAATGGGAATTTTTAAAAATAGACATGCGCTCATCTCCCTGTTAGTGGTGGCTTGCCTTCAAGTCATTTCAGGCTTATGGCAACCCCAAAGCAGCCCTATCATGGACTTTTCTTAGCAAGATTTCTTCAGAGGGGGTTTGCTATCGCCGTCCTCTGAGGCTGAGAGAGTGTATGATTTCCCAAGGTGACCCACTGGTTTTCTGTGGCCAAACGGGGATTTGAGCCTTGTCTTCTGGAGCCCTAGTACAACCGTGAGCCACTACACCACGCTTGTTTCAACCACCTATATTAGTCCCCCAAACAGTGGCCATTTCTGCACTAGACTGTTATAGTGCTATTATTCCACTTTCAACCTCCCTCTGAAACGGCAAACCCCAGGATTCCATAGGATGTTGAAAGTGGAATAATAGCACTGTTACAGTCTAGTGCAGAAATGGCCAATGTTTTTCAAGTGACAAATAAATGTTACTCATTAAACTACAAATTGAGAAGGTTAATATGTACTCAGTTACAGGAAACTTTATGCCCTTGTTACCTCCCAAATCAATGTGTTCTAGTTTAATATTATTCACTGTGATACGGTATTTCAAAAGTCTGCTCACATCTGGCATGATTATATCAGTTGCTTTCCTCCTACCTTTCCACACTGATGGCTGGTAAGCAAACAGTAATTGCCAGGCAACCACTACACAGCACAAATAGGCTGATAGGCATGAAGTTATTATATTTATTGAATGACTATAATACAGCTGATTTTAATAAATTAAAATAGGTCTCCAAAGTTTGCCAATTATTTGCACTTCTTGGTCAGATTATGGGTGTGTGTGAACTAAGGATGAAATGCTAACTGTGCATTTCTGCCCTCTACTTCTGAAAGAAAAAATGTCTGGGATGGGAATTAATATTTATATCAGATAAATAATACAATCACCCATTTGGAAGTGACCTGAAGGGCTATCTGCCCCAACTTTCTCCCATTCTGGAATGCACACCTAAGCATTCCTGAGGTATGGGATCTGTTTGTGTATATGTCTTGTTCATGGATGAACATCTTGATAACAGTAGGTGCCTGTGTATGAATGTGTGGCCCAGTCAGAATTGTTACATTTGCTACAATGGCATGACTGTCTTTAGCCTGGCAATCTTGTGGGACCATGGGACTCTAGCACTCAAGCCTTGCTTGCCCTAGCTATGCATTCCAGAGCCGGCCCTATCGTCAGGCACAATGGGCCAGCCACCTCAGGTAGATTTTGAGTGTCATGAAATGGCAACATATTTTAATTATTCAATTTATTGCTGCTGCAGGGAAGAAAGAGAAGCAGCAACTTGTGAGACACCCCCGCCAAAGGTGCCAAGAAGGGTCTTTACATGCCTTGACTTTGGGAAGTTGAAGGCACCATTTACTTGCCCTGCCTCAATCAACATAATGTCTGGGGCCCTGATCAGGTCCTTCAACAAACCCAACCCTCTTGTTTATATGTCAGTGTCATCTTGTACAGTGGGCTGGATCAGATCAAGGTTTCATCCAAGTAGGCCATTTCCGCACTAGACAGCGTTTCCCATCTTTTTCCCTGGCCTACTCTGCAGGGCTGTTACAAGATTCAGTGCCCTGGACAGTTTAATTCACGGAGGGTACTGCCTGCTTAAATGTCTAAGCTAAAGAAACTCTCTTTGTCTTTTTGTATTTGTTTAACTAAAGTCCTTCATTTTGAATTCTAGTTGACTTAAAAGGCTGTTGCTGTTGTTAGCCGTATGTCCTACTTAAAATTATACTGACATTACTTGGCAAATTCCTAGGTTCTCAGCATCAGTTTCCAGCATGCTTTCTGCAACAATACTGCTTACACTTCATTGCTGAATGCATATTTGTGTGAATCGAGGTTCATTGTAGATTGTTAACTAGAAGTTACTGTATTATCAAGCATGTATCAGAATTTTAGTCCTGGGAAAGCAAATACTCTAGCACATGTACTATATGATTTATGAGATCACTGTCATCCCAAACCTATTTAACCCTTCCCTTTGTTCATGTAAGAGGTAGTCTGGACTGCTTTCTTGCTGAGAGAGGGAAGTCCCTTTGGCCAAAGTTGGAGCTCTTTCCAGGCTGATTCAGAGCTCTCCCGCAGTCGCATAGACTACGCAAGGTAGTCTGTGCGGACCTAATATTTTAGGTCTGGCCCTATGTTTTTTCTTTTTTTTTAACAGTTTCTAATGGGTTTCAGGGTTGGTGCTCTGACTGTTTTTCTGGGTTGTTGCCCAAACAGTTTTGAGGGTTGGTGCCCTGACAGTGTTCCCTCAGGGTTGGTTGGTGCTCAGACCGTTTTCTGGGTTGCTGCCCAACTGTTCTCAGAGTTGGTTCCCTGATCATTTTCTGGGCCGTGGCCCATTCTTCAGGGTTGGTGCCCTAACATTTTCTCCAGAGTTTATTGCCAATGCTATTATTCCACTTTCAACAGCCTATGGAATCCTGGGGTGCGCTGTTTAGGGGCCCCTCCCTAGGATGTTGAAAGTGGAGTGACAGCGCTGTAACAGGCTAGTGCGGAAATGGCCGTAGTTCTGCTGCAACGCATCCTGTTACCCACTTTGGCCAGCTAGGTGTTTCCGGGAAGCCTGAGAGCGGGATATGGAAGCAGTCGCGGGCACTCTGGGGAAGAGCGAGTGTGGCATGACTGCCCTTGAACATGGAAGCTCCCTTCGGCCACCCGTAAATAACAGCCAAGGACCGAATGACCCTCGCCTGCCGCCCCTTTTTCTCCTCAGCGGCCGGAGAGCAATGCGCGGCCTCTTCTCCGTCGCGACGCAACGGGTGCCGGTGCCGGGCGCAGGCGGCGGCTTCGCCCGGGGGTGCCGCTCGATGACTAAGAGCCGCCGCCGCAGCGCTCTGCCGCCGGGGTCGGCGCGGAGACCAGCATGGGCGGAGAAGCCGTCGCCGCTGCCACAAGAACAGGTCTGAGCAGAGCCCGGCGGTGTTGTTTCTGGGCGGGAGAAGAAGAAGGAGGCGCCCCTCGGGTGTAGGAGGGGAGCTGGGAGAGAACCTCAGCGCGGGGTCCGGCCGGCGAAGCCCAGCCTCAGCCTCAGCCTCCCTGCGGAGGCACAGACCGTCGGGAGCCGCGCGGACGGAGGAGCTGCCCGAGTCCCAAGGCACGCCCAAGCGGGTCGGACGCCACCGGGGTGCCTGGCTTGCCTCTCCGCCTCTCTTCATGTCGCCTTTTCGAGCCGCGGCTCTCTGAGCCCGACTCCTCTCTTTTGCCGCCTCAATGTCGGGTCCCCGCAGCGCCTTGCAGGCCTGGTGTCGCCGCCAATGCGAGGGCTACCCCGGCGTGGAGATCCGAGACCTCAGCAGCTCCTTCCGGGACGGCCTGGCCTTTTGCGCCATCCTCCATAGGAACCGACCCGATTTGCTGTGAGTACCGGGAGGACGCCTCCCCCGCCCCGCCGTCTCCTGTCCCTGACCCTCCCTTCTCCCCTCACGCTAGAGAGCAGGCCCAGGAAGCCCCGAGCTGGCGTGGGCGAAGCAGCCGGTTCCAGGGGAGGCGTCTCCCTGGCTCTTGAAGGGAGAGAGGCGAGCGCTTCTCCTGGGGGTTGAGAAGAGCACGGTGGTGGTACAAGCCCTAGAAGCAGCGGGGGGGGGGCGAGGGGAGAAGAAAGGGCCCCTATTCATGAGATGAAGAAAAAGGCCGGGGGCAGCCCTAAAATGATGTTGTGCCTTAGATGAATGAAGGCCAGATATCTTCATTCAGACAACAGGGAGCGGACCTGTTGTCAGCAGGAGCACAGACACCCAGGCCATTTCTGCACTACGCTGTTATAGCTCTATTATTCCACTTTCAACAGCCTATGGAATCCTGGGGTTTGCAGTTTATGGAGGAGCCTCAAACTGCAAACCTCAGGATTCCATAGGACATTGAAAGTGGAATAATAGCGCTATAACAGTCTAGTGCAGAAATGGCCCCAGTCCTACCTTCCAACTCCACAGTCGTTAATTCTGAGTGACAACTACTCCTAACTTCTTCCAATGGCCAATGCAGATTTAGAGAATTACTCCGAAACAGAGGGGGACACTGAAGGAGGTGGGTGTGCAATAGCAGTATATACTGTTCTTTGTCCTCTCACGAATGTGATTTAGAGGTCCTGTGATTAATGTTTATATAATAAAGGGCAATTTAGTCCTTTAAGTTCAGCAGTTCTCCAACTTTTTTTCTTTCTTTCATGGATCTCTTGAAAATTATGGGGAGTCTGGGCAGACCTCTTTGTTGTTGTTGTTGTTCTGTGCCTTTAAGTTGTTTGTAGCCAATGGAGACCATAAGGCAGACCCATCATGGGGCTGTCTTGGCAAGATTTCTTCAAGGGGGTTTGCCTTTGCCTGCCTCTGAGGCTGAGAGAATGTGAATTGCCCAGGGTCATAGAGTGGGCTTCCATGGGTGAGTGGGAATTCAAAACCTGGGCCGTTTCTGTACTACACCCTTACGGTGCTATTATTCTACTTTCAATATCCTATGGAATCCTGGGGTTTGCAGTTTAAAGAGGGGGAGCATTTAGAATTCTCAGCAGGAGAGCTCTTTGGCCTCAATAAACTGCAAACCCCAGGATTCCATAGGATGTTGAAAGTGGAATCATAGCACTATAACAGGCTAGTGCGGAAATGGCCATAGTGCAGAAAGGTCCCTGGTCTCCAGAATCCTAGTCTGAAGCTCAAGCCACTATACCACACTGACTGTCAGACCACTTAATAATATCTTCCCTTTTGGTTATACAAATCAAAGCTCATCCCTAACTTAGATTTTGATGGATATGGTTTGAGCCAAGTTCTGTGATGGTGGGCGTGTCATGGTCAAACTTTAGCTAGTTTAGCCGTTCATCCAGCTTCTGTGTTTCGGTCTCAGGGCATCAAGTGATGAAAACCCTATCTCATAGCAGCACCATGTTATTATATATCACAGATGCTGAGCAAGGGCCTTGATAGCTGGCTTGATCATCTGACCCTGGTCTGAGTGACCTTGGACAGCATTACCTGAATAAAAAACTGAAGAGTATAGCCAAGCACTGATATTCTCAAATGCTCTGCAACCTTCCTACAGATTACTAGTGTGGAGCTTGTGAACTGATGGTGTTCTACTGACCACAGTTCAGAAACCACTGTTGTAAAGAATCTCATAAACACACAGCTGCGTATATAAAGGAAGAGCTGAGGAAGTCTGTCAACTATATAGCAAAAGGAACTTCCAAATTATTCTTTTGGGGTATTAGAGTAAGTTAGATGGGATTCAAGGGAGGCTGTCTTAGCATTATCAGAGAGCACTCATTATCAGAGACAGTAAATTGAATATCCATAATAATGTGGTGTCTGATGTCTTTCTCTTCACTTTGCTTGATGCCTTTGATCTTCTATGACACTATTTATATGTGTGGTGCCTGAAACCAGCCATTCTCAACTTTTTTTTTTCCGGCCACAGCCCCTCATAGGGGCTCTTCTCAGGTTTCAGCCCGCCTGCCTCCCGTCAAACTGGGATACAACCAGAAAAGAAAATAATTTATTATTGAACACCAAAAAATCCTTGAACATTCCAATATATTGGACAAAACTTTCTGAAAAAGACTGTATGAAATCAAACATCCATCAGACCTAATGTCATCCTTGAGCTTTGTGTTTTTCTGCAAGTTTAGTGATATCAGGTTTCAAATTAGACAATGACAGTTGGAGGTCACCTTTTGTTGCTGTTCTTGGATACAGTATTGTGAAGGAAACTGTCAAAGAGTGTGTTGGAAAGATTATAAACAGGAGGGAAAGTATTGACCCCAGTTAAAGTTGCTGCATGGGTATTTCATTGGTTCACTTACCAAGGCCTTCGGTTCAGTTACCAGAGCCCCCACAAACCCTTGGGGCTCCCCTTTTTCACAGTTTTCAGTCTGTGACCCCCTTCAGATGTACCAGGGCCCCTGTTGAGATTGACTGTCTTAGACTATTAGTGGTTTACCTGCTTATGGGAGCTCTTCAGTCTGGAGTTGAGCAGTTGAATTCTGGGGTTGGGAATATTTTAGAAGATGAATTCCAAGAGTGGTGAACAACCTGTGATAAGTTGAATCAGCTCATTTGGTTCAAATAGATGGAACTTTTCTCTGGACGGGAATAGATCATTGCTGCACTTGCCGCATTATGTAGATGATTGTACAACCTTTCCGTACCTAGTGTTCTCCAGATGTGTTGAACTACAGCTTTTACCATTCCCAGCAAGTCTGGTATTAGAGTACACTAGATTGGAAGAAGACTGAGACACTAGCAATATTAGTCCCAATTTATTTAGCACTACTAAATATTACTGCTACTGTATTGCTTTCAAATTTGTATCTCCACATGAGAATCAAGATTTCTTTTCCTTCTAATGTTATTTTGAGAATGTTCTGCCTTGTCTCAGTTAATATGCTTCTTCCTTCCTTCCTTATTACTATTTATAGATATGGTGTGTGAACAAAGCACCAGAGAATAACATGTATTAGTAGGAAGGATCCTTCGACAAGGACAAGAGATAAATGAATGTGACCTAGTTTGTGTCTTTCCGTGACTTCTGTTGTCAGTGTTACCACGGAAGGTTGCATGTGGGTGCTGCTTCCTTGTGATTGGCTTGATTGCCTGGGAGAAAAAACTGGTCCAGTTTCTGGGGAAACATCATTATCTTGGGCTCAGGAATGTCCATATGCAGATGTATTGCTTGGGCAATATAGAAATAAATGGATATTGTAATTAATTATTTGGAGATTGTCCATCCACCTCTTGGCCCATTGATTTTCCCCTGCAGCTGCCACAGTAATAGAATTACAGAATTTTAGAGATGAAGAGAACTTTAGAGATCACCCAGTTAAATCTACTCAGTGGAACATTTTCAGCTGCAGCTCCCTGCACAGATAGGTTTTTCAATGGATGAGCCATTCACATTAGCCCTGATAGCTAAAAATAGAACTATATTCAGTGTACACTTCTTATACATGTTGCAGACTAGCCTCCTCGAACTCAGAGCCCTCCAGATGTGTTGGACTATAAGTTAGACCAAAAGTTCCATCAATCCCAACCCAGTCAGGAGGCACTAGGTTAGGTGTTGCTGTAAACAAGTGGGTGTTTATGTACATCCTGCTCTGCTTGAGAGACTCTTGGGACATTTGGGTGATTGCAGTGCAGAACAAACTGTAGTACTTAGATGAGAGACATTCAGTTTGTAACTGTCCTGATGTTTCTGACTGTGATTTCCATCAGCCCTTGGCCAGCACAGCCAAGGAGAACATGGGAATCAAGCCAGACAACATCTGGAGGGCCACAAGTTGGCCATCCCCAGTTTAGATGCAGTTCTGTTCTGAAGAAGAAAGACAAGGGAAATTGCCTTAAGGAAGCCACTATCTCTTTGATCCTTAGCCTTTTCTCTCTCTACAATTGGTATTAATGAATGAATGTCTTTCTTTATTGCTTAAAGTTATAAGCTATCACAGTTCAATTTGATTAAAATAAAAATACAATCAAGTAAAAACCATAACAGCTATGAATTTAAAATAAAACAAAACATTGGCTTGGGTGCAAATGCCCTTGAGCTGCATTTTATAAAAACAAACTATGTGTGATAATAGTCATCCTTACCCTCCGTCAGCTGGAAAATTTGTAAAGAGGAAGAAATTCAAGTATGTGCACACAATGCCTGCTGGTTCCTTTGCTAATTGCCTGATGCATTAGCAGAAGCAAGTAGACAAGGAAAAGCTTTTCTCTTCCCATGACAACATTAGAACCTACCATCCTCCAAGGAGAGTAAGTGAAGGGAGATTCAGGAGGACAGATAAAACAAAGTCCTTCTTCACACAGCATACAAACGATGAAATTTTCTATCATATGGTGTAGTGATGACTGCCAATTTCAGTGGCTTTAACATGGGATTAGGTAAATTCATGGAGGTTAGGCTCATCACTGGATATTAGTTAGGATGGAGATATATCACATTCTGTATCAGAGGAAGTGTGGAGAATGCAAGATACCGTAGTAGCGCCCACTCATGTCCTGCTTGTCAGCATCGTGTAGACAACTGATTAGTCACTATGTGAAGAGAACGCTTGAATAGATAGGCGTTTAGTCTGATCCAGCAGGACGCCCTTTGTGTTCTTCTGACTAAATCAATGTCAGTCTAACACAGATCTAGATGGTAAACCCAACCTTGTGACAAATGTTTGTGAGGAAAAGATTGTCTTCACACAGGTGGAGAAGTTCTGAGTTCTTGCCTAGAAATGGAGTAGCAGTCAACTACAATGTGACATTGATGAACAACCACAGATGTATATGGAAATTGTCAACTTTTCATACACTTTTTAAATGCATGTGATAGCCGCCCCAGGACAAGCAGGCAGCTGTTAGAAGAACAAATGGCCTAAGCCTCCATTGGAGCAAGCAGCTCAAAAGAGCTACATTTGGCAGAGGCAAAACTTCTCCTTGAAACAGAATGACTATCCCATTAAGCAGAAGTCACTGCTGTTAAACATCCAGGACATAAATCTCTTTTCTAGCAGATGGTCTAACTAAGCACTTCACAGTTAAGTGGAGCGAAATGTATGACAGGTTTGACACATAGGACCTTACAAGGACATGGCATGTTAAGAGAGGATATTCCAGGGAACATTTAAGGGGAATGTTGAATCATTATTAACCACTTTAGTATGCCCTGGTTTAGAAGCCGAAGGATCAAAGCTTGGAAAAAAATGGTCAAAAATCACTCCTTTGCCAGATCAAAAGCAGACCCTCTTTTAGGTTATATTTAGAAAGTAGCACACATTTAAAAGAGCGTGGGATATGAATATGCTGCAGTTGCAGATCCTCTGTGGGGTTGGGCTGTTTTACACTCCAGGGAGATATTAGAAAGGTTACTTTTTTGGACTACAACTCCCCAAATCCCTCAGCCAGTATGGGCCTCAACAATCAGAACTTTGTGTGTTTAACTGTTTCCTACACGTAACAAATCAGATTAGTGCTAAGAAAAGACTTAGCCCATAAAAGTAACTTTTTCCAAACTCTGCTTCATCCCGCTTTTCTCAAAGTGGTCCTTCAAGGAGCTTAGTTCCTGACACAGGCTCCTGTAGAATGGCTCTCAATTTTGGCTTTCCGGTTCTTGGTCCAGCTTTCTTCTAAACCCCTTCCTGGCCCCATGTAAAAGATCTTTAGTTCTGCTTCAAACCCCAGGCCTTTTCAGTAAAGAGGTCATGAGTTTCCACTCTATGACTTGTGGCACATCTGCACTGCCAGATGGCTTCACTGGGAAGTATACAGTGGATGAGAGAAAGTGTGTCATCTTTCTGGAACTAGGGAATTGAAAATAAGGTCTATCTTGGTCTACCTTTTAATATCCAGTAAGGAACTTAACTAATTCCATATGCTGCTGGAACAGTTCAGAAAACAGTTGTTGGCTACAGTTCTCAGGCCATTTGAGTGTTTCGCTAGTTCAGGAACAGCTGGTACTAACTGGGTTTGTTTAGGATTATTTGATGATCCAGTTCACCATTTTGTTAGACAGGCTTTTCGGTAATAGAATAGGGTAGTACAAAAAACTTAAGCAATATTCTTGGCTAATGACAGAGTACTCTTAAGGAAGTTGAACATTCAATCTCAAGACCTTTTTTTTCAGGAATTAGGAAGTAAAGTTAAAGTAGCAGGTTTTCTTCTTCTTCTTGAGACTATAAGCTCTGTAGCCTAGGGGGTTTCCATGGCCGAGCATGAATTCAAGCCCTGGTCTCCAAAGTCATAGTCCAAAACTCAAACCACTATAGCACACTGGGTCTCATCTTTAATAAAAGGTTGGGTTAAGAAAACAACTCCTGATCATTGAGCAGATGCCATCATAACCTATCATGGTACATGTGTAACAGGTTAGACGTTTCTAGACTGTGTTCTAACTTGTTAATTTTCTTCCCTTGCAAAAGGTCCTGAAGATCTTGGCAAATGTTCTGTAAAGTAACAGTTGTTTATCTTCTCCTCAAACCCATTAGTAATTTTACAGAAGGGAAGATGAAATTTTTAAGAGGCAGCAATCATTGAAAGAACTAAGGAAAGCTGAAGGTGTTAATTAAATTGTAGCCGTGTCACTGAGCAGACAAGAGAAAACAGGATACAGCATTTGTTGGGCAGAAGGTGGTAGCATTGTGGGAATGAATATGATCATTTTGTGACTGTGAAACTTAAATGATTGTTGTTGTGTTCTTTCAAGTTGTTTCTGACTTATGGCAACCCTAAGGTAAACCTATCATGGGATTTTCTGGGGCTGAGAGTGTGTGACATATCAAGGTCAATCAGTGGGCTTCTATGGTTGAACAAGGAATTGAAACCTAGTCTCCAGAATTGTAGTCCAATGCTCAAACCATGCGAGCTCTCAGCATAGAGGGTACTAAGTGACATGTTGTCCCATGCAGTTTCCTTTGAGGTTTTCCCCCAGTGTTCACATTGTTGTTGTTTCTCTTGTTGTCATTGTTTTCCAGTTCTTTGTTACTGAATGGGGAAAGAAATCTGGGACTCAGTGTTGACAACTGACAGTTTTATAGAGGAAGAACCCCACGAGTATGTTATGAGGAGGGTCTCAGCCATATACGGAGTGAAGACATATGTCTTTATAACAGCTTGGAGACCTAGTTTAGTATACACTGTTTTCTTAAGGCTCACTTCCATGCAGCTTTTGGAATGATCTGAAAGCCAATTGAAGCATATATACATCCTACAATGCAGTCTGTGCACTATTAAAATGTGTGTACTATGCATAAAGATTATACAGATACATCTCAAGGGTCCAGTTTGTCTTAACATAAGAAGAGCTATGCTGAATCAGTTCAAAGTCCTGTCTAGTCCAACCGTGTGTTCGTAGAATGACCAGTCTGTTGCCTATGGGTTGCTTACCAATGAGACACGAAGAAATTCATAGTCTTGTGTGTAGTACATGATTGCCAGGCATAACCTTCCAAACATGCTCACTTTGTATGTAGCCATGGCCTTTTTATATGATGAGGTTCATTGGTACACGCAGAAAACAGCTGCTTGGGAAAAAACATGAAAAGCTATCTACGTGATGACATGTACTGGCATTAGCAGTGGTGCCTGCCAACTTGGACAGCTTTAAAAGAGGATTAGACAAGTAATGCTATCAGTGGTGGCTAATCATGATGGCAATATTTGACCTCCCATATCAGAAGTAGTCTATCAGTTTCTGGGAAGTATGAATGGAAAGATACTGCTAGTGTGTTTCTCTGAGTCATCTGTTGGTCAGTGTATGCATAAAAAGTTGGACTGCATAGGGCTTTTGTCTCCTCTGGCACAATACTTCCTGTGCTCTTAATATATTCTTCTTTTGTTTCAAATGTCATGTGTGGACTAGCCTGGATTTTGAGCCCAACTTGTTGGGAACTTCTGTGTAGCAAGTTGCACAGATGTTGGCAAAGAGCACACTGGTGCAGAAATGTCTCTTTGCGAATTTTATTTGTTTATTTTATTTGTATCCCACCTTTTCCACTGCCCTGAGGCTCAAGGTGGCTTACGAAGTTAAAACAGATACAGTTAAAATACACATCATACAAAAGTTAAAATATAATTGGACCTTCAGTATGCATAAAAGCAAAATAGAGGAGAGCAACAAACAATACAGCAGCAGTAAAGCAGTAGCTTCTCTTTGGAAGTGCCACATGTTCTTTTATTATTATTTTTTAATTGTCACTTTTTTCATTGGTGGTCCTGCACTGGAAGTTCTGCAATCTGAATTCGCTGTCTTTTGTGTCCACAATGGAAGGTTTTTTTTTCCTGTGGTCAACTGAACTTTCTCTACACTTAAACATGACATTTTGAAGTGCCTTGCTAATAATAGCCACCTCACAAATCTGCATGTGATTTGGTGGACACAAAAGCATACTTCCTGATCTTCCTGTGACATCTTCTGTTTTGTTGCAGGGACTTTAATTCACTTTCCAAGGAAAATGTATACGAAAACAACCGCCTGGTAAGTCTCTGCCTTGGTCTTAATTGTTCATTACTTTTATTTTATTTACTTTGTTTAACTCTGATGCCATTCTGGTTCAAATTGCTCTCAGCAATGTGAGAAAAAGTCCTACATGCCTGGGTTTCTGTATGTCTGGAAATTTTGTACTGACACCCAGATATTTGAAGCCTACTCCTATTGTTAGCTTATAATGTGCTTTTCTCAAATCTTTTTCTCATGGCACTCAAATTATGAAGGGCCTGTTCTCCTTGCCTTTTTTGATGTTTCTTCTTAGTTACTGTATTTATTCATTCATTCATCTACTAAATTTCTCCAAAACCAAAACTCATGGTGTTCTAAAATAAGATTAAGAAGTAGATACCAATGAAAACACCAGATGTTATAATATTGAAACACAGGTACATTCCTTATAATGTGAAAATATTGTTCAATTAAAGGCTGCTGGAAAACGTGTTAGTTCAAAAGTAACGCATCTATCTGTTAAGAGCTGATCCTCAGCCAGTCAATTGCCAAAATCTCTCCTAAACAACAAGGTGTCTGCCGGCTGGTGAAAGGATAACAGGAAAGGGTCCTATCTTGCGCCCCTAGAATGGCAGTCCATAGCCTGGGAGCAGCTACTGAGAAGGCCATTTTTAGAATGCAACATGAGGGGCGGTGATGGCTGGTGGCCACTGGGGTTGGGGCAATGGAGGCAATGAATCATCAGAGGGAAAGCCAATTCCATGTGGATTGCTACCTAATCTTCTGCCTTGCAAAATTTGAGTATACTTAATAATTGTGTCAGAGTTGAAATAAGGAGTTGGCGTATCTTGGTTCAGAGGACTGCAGAACATTTGGTTCTGTACTGGGAAAAATTATATGTGGCCTTCATCACAATTACAACCACCCCTATCCCCCAGTTAGGCACGTAACCCCTTGAACATGGTGTTTCGCCCCTGTAAAACTCAGCTTTGAAAAGAAGTATTCTGAGCAGCAGTAGCAATAACAAAATGGGATTGGAGCAGCTTGCCTCATTCTGTATCAGCAAGAAAAGTGTGTGGCCTCCACCATTTTTACAACCACCCCAGTCTTCCTCCTCCTTTGGAGATGGAACTCATCTCCAGGTTTCAGCCCTTACAGAAAGAAACAAAAATAGCCTATTCATAGTCAAACCCATCAGACTGCAAGGCTGCAACCAAATGCTCACTCTCTTGATCTCATTAAACAAAGTGGGGCTTACTAGTGTATTCATAAGATTGCGAACAATACTAGGAGGCATCATGACTGTAACACAGGAGAGTTTGAGCCTAATTCCCAACAACACACTGAAGCCCTTCTTTGCATTCATACCTCTCTGGTGCCTCATCAGCATCTCACATAGAAAAGAGCATCCCTGAGAATACTAACATTAAGAGACATTGGAGATTAATATTGTACATGATAACGACAGCTCGAACTGAATATGCCAAATTGTGGAAGTCTCAGCAAATACCCGCAATTGAACAATAGTGGGGGACATTTATAGAGAATAGAAATGCGGATATTGTTTCACAAAGATTAAAGGGGAAATTGGATGATCAGATAAAAGCAGAATGGCAAATTGTAATGAGTAATTGCTGGGAACTGCCAAGTGAAAATGTCTGAATTATGGTTGAAATTAAAGAGGAATAACTGTAACATAACAGGAGTTGATGAGAGAAATGCAAGATCAAGCATGTAAGATGAACATAGAATTGTGAGGCATAATTTTTTATATGTGAGTAGATGTCTAGAAAATGAAAACTAGATCAGAGTGGAAGAACTAAAACATTACCTGTAAAAGTACAATTTGAGATGATGTTTTTTATTTGTGAAACTTAATAAAATTATTTAAAAAAAAGAAAAGAGCATCCCACTGCTGTTTGTGTGTATCTCTGTGTGTGCTTGAGTGAGGAGGGGGGTAAAAACAGAATAGGGCTCCTCCACCTTTCCTAACTTGTTAAGAAGAAGAAGTTCCACAGGTGCAGAGTTGGCTTCTATCCTGTGTAAATAAAGAGCTGTGGGACAATGTTTTTTAGTTTTATAAGTGCGGCACAATAGGTTGAATGCTGTAGGGTTATAATGCACTTCAGTTAGGGACTGGCAAACCCTCCAAAGACCGAAATCCAGCTCCTGTTCTGTGTGTTGCTTAGATCTTTGACTATGCTTACGCATGTGATCTCTTAGATGCCACCCTAACTCTGCATTGCACTCCCATTCCTAATTCTGACTGTTCATTCTGTATAAACAAACAAGAAGGCTCCCTTTTCATCTTATGTTCATCTTTATTGATGGCATTTTTATTCCACTAGAAATAGTGCTCAAGTCAACCAAGAAACATAATTAAATAGAAGTTTGAAACAATAGACGAAATAAAACTATCAGTCCAATCAAAACAGTTTTAAAACCCAGACTGAAAGGCTGCCTCTTCACAAACAATGTGAGTGGGGACTGATCGCAGCTCTGTTGGGAGTCCATCCCACCATCTGGGAGCAGCACAGGAAAAAGCCTTGTCCCACGTGTTCATCGCATGGGAGTTCCATAGCCAATGCTTTTGTCAAGGGGACATGTCCTGAGAATGTCAACAGGCAGGGTCATAACAAGACAGGCTGTGTAGGGCTTTAAAGGTTAAAATATTTACACTAAATTAAACTTTGAACTGAATACCAGTGGCTCTGCCCTGTAAATACTGACTTCTATTTCTGGGATGTTTGGGGCACTGGTTGTTCGTAAATAGACAAAGAAACATGGACTTCAGTGAACAAATGTTTCAGATTATTACGTATGGGATTTTTTTTTGGATGGGGTGGCATTGGAGAACTTGGAAAAGTTACTTTTTTCTGTAACACCCAGAATCCCACAGCCAGCATTACCTCTTCTGGCTACAGGATTCTTGGAACTATAATCCAAAATGTTTTTTTTTTCCAGACTCTAGGATTGGAACCAAAAGGAAGAATTGTGCTCAACAGTCACAGAAAAGAAGCAGTATTAGAAAGACTAATGAGTAGGAAAGAAAAACTGAAGCTATTGTACTTTGGGCATGTTATGATGTGCCATGACTCATTAGAAATTTAAATTAGAAATTAGAAATTAGAAAAGGATGACCACATCATAATAGATGAATAGACTCAATCTAGGAAGCCATGGCCTTAAGTGTTTGGAGGACCTGAGCAGGGCTGTTGATGACTAGGACTCTTGGAGATCTCTCATTCATATGGCCACCATAAGTCGTGACTGACTTGATGGCAATTAATAACAACAAACTTCAAAAAAAGAAGTGGATCTTACTGAGCATGTACCTCACGTGTTTTTCATTTGCACATTTGCCACAGGCTTCTTTATGTCATCAGAAAAATTCCAACATAGATTCTTCCAAATGTTCCAGACTTACAGCTCCCACAGCCCCAGGCCAGCATGGCCATTGAGGATGGGGATGATGGGACTTTTAGTCCAATACATTTGAAGGACATCAGGCTATGAAGGCCTGATTTAATATAACTATGCAGAATTGATGCATCTAAATAGTGCAAATTAGCATACTTTGAGGGGCAGATTTATGAATTAAATGATATCATTGATTTAAATCATTCCCTTTTCTATTTGTTTTCATCTCCTTGATTGCAATTGGTCCATCCTTCCCCAGCTGTCTTTTTTTCCACTCTGAACTACCTAGCACTACCTGGCCATTGGGGTAGGGGATGGGCAAGTGGGAGTTCTCTGGAATGTCATTTGAGGACAGGTGGAGAGCTTGCTCAGCATCCCCAATTCAAACTGATACGCCAGTGCCACTGGTTGTCATCCATGAGTCTGTGAGTAGGAACATTTTTATAGCTTGCTTGCCTTTAAAAAAAAAGCACATAAAGGTCCCCAAGGCACTTATTTCCATGCTTTCTGCTAGGATTTTTGCTAACATAAGAAATAGTAATATCCATGTTTACCTGACAAATCAGTAGACTCAGACTTGCAGCCCAATGGAATGGGCATACTGTGGCACTCCAGTAACATGGTTACATGTCCCATGGCTGATTTAAGATACCACACAAGCATAAATAATAATCTTAGCTGGGTAGAGGAGCACTGATATAATTGCAGAGTTCTGGCTAGGGATGGAGTAGCTCTGATGTAATCTTCAGTAGTTCCCTTCTGGTAAGAGAGGGGTGAGCAAGCAACTATACAGATATACAACTATATAGATTTACATTGTACACTGAGAGGTTGCCTTAGTCTCTTCAGTGTCGCAAAGATTATGGCACCATAATTTCCATAATATTCTGTCTGCATGGATGCACATTTAACATGCCTCATATTTCTAATCCTGTGATGTGTTCATAGGATTGTGATCCCAATTATTCCATTTTTTCATCTTGGAATAATAACCATGCATTGACTTCAGTTTTTTTATGTTTTACTGATGATGGACTGCTATTTCTTAGTTAAATTTGCAGGTTATCTTTTCTCTAACAAGCCTGAAGTAAACATAATTGGCACTTCTGTGCTCCATTGTTGTTACAGCAAACCCTGTGAGGTTGATCAAACTGAGAGAGTGTGATTGATTCCAGGGAGTTTTATGGATCTTTGGGGACTGGAACCTAAGTCTCAAGTCCTAGTCGAGCATTCTTCACCACCATACCATACTGATGTTTGACTTTTCTTTATGGAAAAACCTGATTAAAATATTTCTGCCAGTCTGTCTGTCTTACAATATGATATGCGATTTAACATTACTTAAGCTCTGGCATTCTCATACTGTAGGAGGATGACTCACCCAAGGTCACCTGGTGAGTCTGTGGTGCAACTGAGGATTGGTCACAGTCCAGGGGACGCTCTTTAATGGGCTGCTGCTGGAAGCAAATCTGGCACCATCATCTGTCTTGTTTCCACTCCTTTCTTCATCCTGGCAATTAGTTATGACTGGAAAAATTCACCTTGTCTTAGTCATTTGGTTTTATCTACTCAGTATTGACGAGGATACCGCATTTCTATTAGTGTATTCTCACTGAGAGTGTATTTCATTTGCACAGTGTTTTCTAACAACATGTTTTGCCCCATAGAAATTTGAAGGGACATTTGGTAGAAATGGAAGTGGACAAGGGAAAGGAAGATGAGAAACTGTGATGTGTAGCATATCTTAAAAAGTACTTAAAAGGACCAGGGACAAGGCAAAATGCGGGAAAAAGGCTGGAGTCAGTCTCTCCATCACTTATCTAAGTGACCTATTTGCTTGTTACATTTATATCCTGCTTTTCTGCCAACAAATTTATAGTGACGTATGTTTTATCCTTCTGTTTTATCTCATATCTTGAAGTTGGCTGAGAGTTGGTGACTGGTCCATGGTCACTCTGTGAGCTTTCAGGGCTAAGTAGATTTTGATCTCAGAACTCTCTAGTTTTCTAATTTCTGACTGGGCCGATGTATCAGTGCTTCTACAGCACTCCCACAGGTAGACACAATGCCTTTGTACAGGTTTTAGGCATAGCAGGGTTTAACAGAAAATCAATAGATTGAGACTGGGGGAAAGTTGGCAAAAACATCTTTACAGTCCACTTGGCACAGTTTCTTTTTGTCTCTAAAGCAGGGCTGCAATGAATGAAGATCCTTAGGTTACCTCTCATTTCTTAGCTGTGGACTGGTCAGGAGGTACACCTAGTTCTACTGGAAGATCTCTAAGTATTTTAAAGTAGGTTGGCAAGGATTTCTGATTCTCATATGTTTAATAATGGCAACAACAAAATGACACACACAGTGCCCTTCCCTCCATTAAACTGCTGAAATGAAGAAAGCTGAGATTGATAGTGAAGAGGAATACATTTTTTGTAAAGAAAGACTTAGAGCTTCCTTCATTTTTGATATTCTAAACAGATTTCTCTGCTTAGAACTATTCAATTTGAGAAATGTGCCTATTACACGCGGATCTAGTTGGTGGATTGTGGCAATTGCAATGATAAGCAAAGTAGATCCTGCAAGGCTAACAACTGCCCGCCTCTATCTTGCATGCAGGCATAGGAAGGGAAGTGGCTGGATTTGTTCAGTCCTTTCTAAAAGCTTTATATTGGAAAATTCACCCTATTTTACATTATTTTATAGGCAGAGAAAGCAGAAACTCTTCCTCTGCATAAAGCTGGCACTCTTCAGCATAAAAAAAAATGGTGGAGATCAGAGCAAAATTTGAATGCTTTCATATCTTATTTATTAATTTCAATCAAAAAAAATAGTGGAGGTAAACAAGCTAATTAAAATCGATACTCTTTAGAGATGGCAGTCATTAAGAAATGTATAAACATAAGAAGGGCAAACTAGGAGGAGGTCTATCCTCTGGATCACTAGAGAGACTGCAGGGGGACCTTTCTGTGTTTCAGGTTCTGGTCAATGTAGCCTGCATACCTCTCCAAAGCTAGAAGTTTTTTTTGAAGATTTAAAAAAGGAACCTGGTGGAATGTGCACTGGCCTGATGGATCTGTTAAGAGGAGGACCCACTGTATACAAACAGTGGAAGAAAACTGTCTTGTTCCTATTTCAGATGCAAGCAACAGGAAAGTAGTGGCATGAAGACAGACTGACCTGTCATTAGGTGTGTTGTTGGTTACTGTAACTTACTGTTAAGTTTTTCCCTCAAAAAGCTCCTTTGGTGGAATACAGTGGCCATGCTGGCTGGGGGATGCTGGAGGTTATAGTTTTTTAAAAAGGGAACTTTCCAAAGCTATAATTTTGATCCACTTATGTGTCTGTATCAGGCTGAGCTTCTGAACTCTTTCCCTCCTGTTGCTTCTGCAGGCATTTGAGGTGGCCGAACAGGAGCTGGGGATACCTGCCCTGCTGGATCCCAGCGACATGGTCTCCATGAAGGTCCCTGACTGTCTCAGTGTCATGACCTATGTGTCTCAGTACTACAACCATTTTAACAATCCCAGCCAAGGTGAGAGCACCCTCCTTCGGCTCCCCCACATAACACTTTCAACTTTACACCATGGTTGCTGAGGAACTCTGCTCTTTTGCAGTGTGGCAGCATCAGTTTCTTTGTTCTCCTTGCATACAACCTGGGTGCTTGTGAGGAGTCCATAGAGCTGCTCACCATGCTGAGTAACCCTCTTCAAGTATAACAAGTCCCTGCCCTTCTCCAGAACTTATACTGGGAGTGTGTATATGGGGAGGGCAGGGGGAGAGGGGACAGATCATCTAAGGCAGAAAAATCCACCAGTGTCTTCCCCCCCCCGATAGTAAAAATACTGTGATAAATTATTAACAATTTCCTACGCTTTTGTGGCAGCCAATATCAACTCCCTGAGGTGTTTGATGGCAGGAATAGTCCCAGGGAGTGGAGTGGGTTTTATCTGTTTCGTTACACTATTTGGGGGGGGGGGTAGGGCTTCAAACAGTCCTGAAACATGGAAATTTCCCACCCTTCTTTTCATCTTGGAGCTGGAGAAAGCTGTGGAAGATGGCTTTTGACCTCTAGTTTGCTTTGGGAGTGCTCTGAGCCCTGCTGGATTTCAGCATGATAAGAACTTTCCATAAACAGAAGCTGTCCATTAAACCTCATAAGGTATAACACGCTATGGCCAAGATCCTGTATAGCATAGTGTAATAGCTCTGTAGGAAGAGCTACTCTATGTCTTTCCATTCAACATCCTGGCTAGACTCACTGTTTAGCATCTGAAATCCCCTCCAAAGTCCTCTGGAGGTCTCAAAAGATGATGTCATTGGTCTGTGCCTGGCCAGACACTTCTCTGATTTCCCTCACCCCTCCAGCAGCCACTGAATGACTTGAGGGGAAGCCTGGATTGGCTAAACAGTGAGTCTGGGGGTGAGCTTTCATCATTGCAGGGGGTGGAAGAAAGTACCAAGTTCTTCAGCAACCGAAAAAAGACATACACGGGTAAAGTGGATTTATGCCTGCATATGTCATTAACAGAATACCAGCCATTATGTGTTTGCAGCTGAAGTCTCTCCTCACTCAAATCTTCTGGCATATTCCAAAGACTTAAGGGAGAGGCAGAGACTTCTCTCATGTGCACTAGGTATGGAAGAGGTAAGAAAACTGTAGGAAATATTCCTGCTTTTCTTTCCCTTATTCAATATGCAGTGGAAGGGACAGCTTGGAAATGAAAGCACAATGGCCAAGTCACTGGCAGGTATTTTTATGCCACCTTTCTCCAGTGAGTTCACTGTGGCCTGTATGATTGTCCTTCTCTCTACTTTATCCTGAGAACAACCCTGTGAGGTGAAATAGGTCAAAGAGGGAGTGACTGGTTCAAGATTATCCAGTGGGTTTTGTGGCTCAGTGGGGTCTTGAACTTGGATTTCTCAAATCCCTGTTCAGCATTCTAACTACTACACCACATTGGCATAAGATGTTTGGTTCTGGCAAGGGAATATCTAGATGTTTATGTATGTATGTATGCATGCATGCATGCATGTATGCATGTTTATGGGGGTAAGTCACTTGTAGCCTACACTGTCGGGACAATGTGGATCATAAAAACAAAAAACAATACAAGTAAAACCAATCATTGTGAGCACAGTAAAAGCAGTGGCAAAACTGCAATTATTATTATGACTATTCAAAGCACAAAGCAAAACAGTAACAAGGCAGCAAATTCAAAGTATCTAAAACAGTAATGAAACTAAAGCAGTTGAGAACACAACTTCAGAGTATGAGATATAAAATACAAAAGCTAACTTGGTGATCAAAATGCATAGTGAGTTAAAACCCCTGAAAGAATGAAAAGGAACTTACTTGTTGCGGTAATATTAAGAAGGATGGCACCAGGCAAGCCTCTCTGGGGAGAGCACTCCAGTTCCTCAGTTGAGGAGCACCCACTGTAAAGGCCCTCTCAAAAGCTGGGGACAAGACACCATCTCTTTCTTCTAGCCAGGGGAGGAGCAAGGAGGTTCTGATGAACACAAATCTTGGCTGGCTGCCAAGTTCCTGTCAACATTTGTGGATCCCGTGGCTTTAATGATGCTGCCAAAATGCTTAAGCCCTATGCTAAATCAAGCTTAAATGATCAACATAACAGCTGTGAAGTATGGAGGACAGGAAAGGTGAGTTGTTTACCCTTAAAAATCAGCAGAAAGAAGTGGAGGTTTTACGCTTCAGTCCCAACTGTAGGTGGTAGCAAAATGTGAAAAGCCAGATGGGCCCACTGAGCCTTTCAAACCCAGGGAATGCTATCCACTGTTCCGCTTTGCTGACTCACTGGATACCATTGTTGGTTGTGTTTCTTTTCTCTCTGCCTTTGTAGCCAGAGTCCCGCCATCTATGAAGCGACCTGCAATTGCCTCCTCAGCCCCCCCCCCAGCTCATGGGCCTACAGCTGCATCTGAGACTACATCAGCATCCCAGGTATATAAGCTTGCTAAAAAATCAGTCCAGATTGGTCCAGATCTTTTTCATTCGTAGTATATCTTGATTTCAGTAAGGCCTTTGACAAAGTTCCCCATGACATTCTTGCAAAGAAGCTAGTAAGATGTGGACTGGACAGGGCTACTGTCAGGTGGATTTGTAACTGGTTGACTGACCGTACCCAAAGGGTGGTCACCAATGGCAGATTCTCATCCTGGAGAGAAGTGACTAGTGGGGTGCCACAGGGTTCTGTCCTGGGCCCGGTGCTGTTCAATATCTTCATTAATGACTTGGATGAAGGAATAGAGGGCACGCTGATCAAATTTGCAGATGACACCAAATTGGGAGGGGTCGCTAATACGCCTGATGACAGGAACAAAATTCAAAAGGACCTGGACAGATTGGAGAGCTGGGCCAAGGCTAACAAAATGAATTTCAACAGAGAGAAATGTAAGGTCCTACACTTAGGCAGAAAAAATGGTATGCAGAAATATAGGATGGGGGACACGTGGCTGGCTAACAGTACGTGTGAAAGGGATCTAGGAGTCTTCATAGACCACAAGCTGAACATGAGTCAGCAGTGTGATGCGGCAGCCAAGAAGGCCAACGCAATTCTTGGTTGCATCAATAGGAGTATGGTGTCTAGATCGAGGGAGGTATTGGTACCACTTTATTCTGCATTGGTTAGACCTCATCTTGAATCCTGTGTCCAGTTCTGGGCACCCCAATTCAAGAAGGATATGGATAAGCTGGAGCAGGTCCAGAGGAGGGCAACCAAAATGGTGAGGGGCCTGGAAGCCATGCCCTATGAGAACAGACTTAGAGAGCTGAGTATGTTTAGTCTGCAGAAGAGAAGGTTGAGAGGGGACATGATAGCCATGTTTAAATATTTGAAGGGATGTCATGTCGAGGAGGGAGTGGGCTTGTTTTCTCCTGCTCTTGAGACCAGGACAAGGAGCAATGGATGCAAGCTGCAGGAGGGGAGATTCCGCCTGAACCTCAGGAGGAATTTCCTGACAATCAGGGCTGTCCGACAGTGGAATGTGCTGCCACAGAGTGTGGTGGAGTCTCCTTCTTTGGAGGTTTTTAAGCGGAGGCTGGATGGCCACTTGTCGGGAGTGCTTTGAGGGTTTTCCTGCATGGCAGGGGATTGGACTGGATGGCCCTTGTGGTCTCTTCCAACTCTACATTTCTATGATTCTATGATTCTATGTGCTTCCAGTCCAGGCTTCTGAGTGCCAAAAGAAATTCAAAACAGATGGTTTTCTCTTGGCTTTATTATATAGTGTGTCTAATCATTGTTTATATTCTACATTTTAAATGTGTGATACATTGCCCCAAGAACTCTGGTTATTGGTTAGTCTAGACATGTAATAAGAAAATAAAATAAGTCTCTAAGAAGGTGTGGTGGGCAGTGCTCAACTAGTAACTCAATCAAACTGAATGTAGCCCATTTGTACTCTTGGTGATAGCCCACCAGGGAACTCACTAAATATCATGTTTATCCTGCCTGTGACTGCAAAAAGACAGAAGTTGTCAAGATCTGAGTGTACCATAATAAATGGATCAAAGGTTGTTCTGGCCTGTTGGAGAATGCAGAGGAGAGGCTGTATCCCAGTGGCAGCGCCCACACTTTGCATACAAAAGATCATAGGTTCAGTCTTCAGCATCTGCAGATATGGCTGTAAAAACTCCTGCCTGAAACTGTGGAGTTATTAGCAGTCAGTGTTGACAGCAGAGGGCTAGATAGAATGTGTGCCTCAGTGGTTTCCTATATAATATTTCAGGCTTTTTACCTTATTCATTTTGAAATAGCTATCACAGGAGTGGCTGGTGTATTTACAGGATCGTGGCCCCTTTTATTCCATTGTTTCATCTTGGAGTAATAATCATGCTCTTGCCAACATTGGAAATATACATGTGTGTATTCTCAGAAACAGAGGTTCAAAAAGATTGCCTAGAGGAAAAGAGCAGATATGGTAAAAGAACAGAAAGGTATGTCACATACCTCTGAAGCCAGGATTTGGTTAGATTACCTACAGAACTGCATAGTTAGGTTCAAGCTGAGATTATGGTATGATAAATCCCCTCCATTAATTTGACTTAAGTCCTGTCAGCATGTGTACACAAACTAATTTTGTCTTCAGTGGTGTCAATATTTTTCTATCGCTGCTAGTTCCGTGTGACCAAATCAAATAATAACGCAAGACTTGAAACTATCAAGGGGCAGGAGTTGTGTGTGTAAAAAAGAAGGAGCCATTTTATACTGAATTAGGTTGCTAGAGGTTCCTTGGTATTGTACTCTACAGCTGTTACCCAAGGTGGGCAAGACTTCAGTTATAGATGAGTTGACCAGCCGTGGTTTAGAATAGGATAGCAAACATCTGCATTCTCAGGGGCTACATTGTTCTCCAGACTGTAATCTGGGAGTCAGAAGTGCATTTTCTATTTACATTGATCTCCTAGAATACCTTTCAGGCATTTGTAGAGAGTTTATGAGCTCTTCAGATATTGTACTGCATCAGCCCTAGGTACTATAACCAGTAGTGAGGGATGATGGAAGTGTCAGTCCCACAACACATAGAGGATCATTCTTTCCTGTCTTTGCTTTAGGGATTTTGCAGTAGCAGAACCACTTGGTCAGGTATTGCCTTGTATACAAACAAAATCACATTGTATGATTTCTGATATTACATGGAAGATTCAATAGAGAGGGCAGAATATGCCTACGACAGTGAAAAGACTTCATTTTACAAAGGAAAATGTGGAGTAACATCTTATTGTAGCTTGTTGGAAACTTTGTAGAGTTGTAGGAAATTGTTTTGGTAGCCAAATTGGACTTTTGGGCCCCCTTGACTCTCAACTTAAGTCATACTTCACCTATTTGCAGTGTGATAATTACTGCTCTAAGAAGGTGCCCACCTAGGGAAAGACAGGCCAAATAACATTTGGACCAGAACAAAATTGCTCCAGAAGAGGAGGAGATCTCTCCTCACTCCAGAAAAATAGAAAGATAGGGAGAATGGAAATGCCGCAAGATGGTAATTAATGGTAATGAGAGAACTTCTCTCCTTAGAGCAATGTGGTTAGACTTTGGACTGCTGCCTAGAGAAGGATTGTTTCATTGTTGTTGTTATTTTTCAGATGTTGCATTTAAAGGTTCAGTAACTATAATGTTAACATATCTTCAAGCTAGACAGATCATATGTGATAGAACAGATATTCAAAGATTGCATCTTTTTCCACCCTTGCAATCACTTAAAGAAGAGGTGCATTGACTAAAGAGGTTCCCTTGCAGTATTCTCCAATGCATCTCCATCCAGATGCCTTGGACGATCTCTCATTGTTCCTGGCAACATATAGCTGGTTGTTTTGGGAGCTATTGTCCAGTGCACTTAGCGGGAAAGTTGCTTCATTTGTTCCAGGATTAGATGAGAGCCAGTGTGGATAAGTGGATAAGTCTCATCATAATACTCTATAACATATATGAACTAGATGAGGCAGCCATTTGCAATATAATGGAACCACAATCTGATAAAACTAGATCTCTCCTTCCCCCACTCCCTGATGTACATTGTCATTAAATCTAAAGTCCTTTGGTAAAGGTTGCAGCTCTATGGACCATCTTCCTCCAAAACAGTGCACTCTAAATGTTTTGAAATAGCTCTCACCAGCTCCATACACTATAGCCAGGGGTAGGAATTTTGGGAGTTTAAGTCTAAAATGTTTGGAGGGCACCAGTTTGGGGAAAGCTAAATCAGATAAGACTTATAATAGGAATGGGCAGTATATGGTCTTTCAGATGGCACAGGACTTGTATATCCTATCAGTCTTAGGCAGCAGAGCCAGTGGTGAAAGATGATGGGAGCTTCATTCCAACAGCTTCTGGAGGCCAACTGTCTTCCACCTGTAGCTTAAGACTAGCTCAGTGTTCCAAGAAATTGAGGCATCCTCATTAGAACTTCTTTTTACTACAGGATGATGTTGTTGAAGGCCTGGGAGAGCAGTCCCAGCGTACCACCCTTAGCAGTACTTGTGCAGCTTGCCAACAACATGTTCACCTGGTCCAGCGCTATCTGGCTGATGGAAAACTCTACCACCGTCAGTGCTTCAGGTAAGCTCTTCCACCAAAGTCCATTGAAAACAAACACTGTCTCCTCTTCTAGAGGCCTTTTCTTCTTTAATAAGCATCTAATAAGCATCTGATAAGCTTCTAATGATGCCAAAGCCACTTGGAGGGCCTCTTATTTTCTAAATGATAAACTATGAATGTTTTCAATTCTGTTTTGCTACCATGAGGCCTGGCACCCTTGTTTTTAAAGGGGAAAAATAACGAGGTGGAGGGAGGAGTCATCAAGCTACTGTGTTTAAGCAGAGCCAATCATTTGTACACTCAGAAGGCCTGTGATGGCTTTTCCTGGCTAGTGACTATATTTTATGTGCTTTTATATTTTATAAACTTATTGTTCAGGTTAGCTTTCTTGTAGTACTAGATCTTAGTACTAATATTCAACAACATTATTGAATTAACATTGGAAAAATAAGAGAGAGTATATGAGTCCTGTGTTATGAGGTTTTTTTGCTATTTCAAACTCCACAGTTAAATACAGATCCATAAGACCCATAATTCTTGGGCTAAACCCCATTTTTGGACTGCTGTTCATATTATTCCTATTTTGAGATGAGTGCAAATGTCCATTAAGAGAGAATGACATTTTCCAGACCCACTTTGACTGCTGTGTGTAGTATACATCTTCTCTAGAAGATAACGTGTGTCATACTAAGTTTCCAATGTTACACTCACCCAATGATGTCTTAAAAACTGAGCATAAAACTAGTCCAGAGAGCAAAACTGCTTTGTGTTCAGTTTTCACTGCTAAGTTTTCATTCTTCTCTTGGAACAGGAAGACTAAGCACGACTAAGAAGTAATAAAGGAGTTTTTCTAATTTCTATGAGTGCACTCCTGAGCCCTGTTGAAAGCTGGTTGAGAGGGGGTTAGGATGAAGAGGGAGTGCAACACTGGCAGCAGAGATGAACTCTGTTGATGGGATGGCATGTTTGCTGCAGAGTCTTCAGTAATACCTTCATCACTGGTGCAGTTTCTCCTTGCAGTAGGTCCTGAAATGGTCCATTTCTGGGTCTAGTGGAAGTCTTAAACCTATTGAATCCAAAGCCTCCTTGTTCTGTCAGGTCCCTAAATCAGAGCTCAAACCTTAGCTGGCTTGGAGCAGGTATACGTTTCTCCCCCTATTGGTTTCAGTGAGAATAACAAAAGTGATGGTCCACGAAGAAAAAAAAAAAGGGAAAAAAAAAGCAGGAAAATTGCCACCTCTTTTTCTACCTTGGCCAGAGAAAGCTAGGAGGAACTTGGGAGATGGCCAGTCTTCTGCCACTGATGTCTACCTTCCTCCCCTCTGTTACAGGCCAGAGAATATTCTGTTGCCAACTTCTCAGCCTATTCAAATCACTTTAAAGAACAGAATTTTACCTAATAAGAGCTAATACAGGCAGTTAGCTCTCTGTGTGTGTCAGCGGGGAAACTGGCTGCAGGTTTCATGTCAGTCTGTGAAGAATGCCAGATCCTCTGGAATGTAGACAGATAAGCAAATGTCTGTGCACTGATACTCAAGAAGCACAGGTACTCAGGAAGGGGGACAACAATAGATTTTGGAAAGAAGACAAGCCATGCAGTGTATGCTAGCTGTAACAGGCAAGATAGAAGGGACACCTACCTCAGCTCTCCATTTCAATTGGATAAGAGCTGGTGTACATCTCAATTGTGATTCATTCTGATTGGTCAACAAACAAGCTAAGTTGGCATAAGGGGAGGATAAAAGAGGCTGAGATAATTCCAAATGGGGCTGCTTTTCAGCATACCTCCAGAGTGGAATGCTATTATGATAAACTAAAGACTAATAATTGCCCTGCTATTCTGCTCTCAAATGCTGATTTCTGCTGGTACTAGTGAGGTTATAACAAGAACAGGTATACTTAAGGAATTATGAATGATGTTAAGATGTAACAAGGAGAATAATTCTTGTATACCTGTGTAGTTACAGAAGCCTGTTAAAGCTGTGTAAATTCCTCAAACTGATGAGAATGTATTCTGTCACATATAATTGGCTAGTTATATTATTAAAAATGTACAAGGGTCAGAATTCTGTACAAGTGACTACCTTTATGAAATGTCTGTATAATGCCTTAGCAGACACTAAAAAATTATGGAAGAACCTGAGGATGATAATGATGGATAAGAAGCTATGTTAAATAGTTTAGAGGCATGATGTTCTTACATATGTTAATTATTACCAAGCCTGTTAAAGGGATGAATAGATAGGTCTAAGTGTAATCCTTATGAAAGTCCCTATGAAAGTCTAATATCTTAATGGCCATATAATATGATGTAATGATATGAATGAAGCTTTAACATACAATGTAATGAAATGCACTGAAGCTATGCACCCAGAAATTGCTATGTCTGTGTTTTTTTCCCTAAAGGTAATGTATATACTTATATGAAATAGAATAAATAACTTAATAGTACCAAAAGAGACTGCTCATTTTTCCTGTAAATATCTTGAAATTTTCATACTTAAAAATGGTCAGATGGAGTGTTGATGATAACCTGACCTGTCTGGTTTAACCACAAGCATGAGTTGGGTACTCAGGTGACCAGACCTTGATCATGGGTCCCCAGACAGAATCCAAAAGTGGCAAAGACCCTCAGTCCATCACCTTTTTCACCTCTCTTCATCTCTCTCTTCCACACACATGTAGGATTGTCCTGTTAGTTTGCAAAAGAGAAATGGAGGCCAAGAAACAGAAGTTAAGTGGCTTTGCCCAGCCTCTTGCAGTGAATCTGTGGCAAAGTCATGAACTGAGTTTTGTTTTTTAGAGTATTTTGGTGATTGCTAGGCCACAATCCTGTCTTCTGGTAACATGCTCGCTTTCTGACAGGTGTAAGGAATGTTCCAGCACACTCCTCCCTGGATCCTATAAGCCTGGACCTGAAACGGGCACATTTGTGTGCACCGAGCATCGTGGCAAGGTGGGTCCGAGCAGGAGGGCTGAGCGGAGGCCGAGTCCAGATCGTCGACATGTAAAGGAAAGCAGAGAGACTGAAGTAGTGACTGCTGGTGCGGAGGAAGAGAATGGAATATTAGAGATTCACCCATCAGCTGTAGATGAAAGGAGTGATGTGGGGAGAGGAGCTGACAGAGTGGAGGCAGAGACTGAGATGCCCCTTGCCCAGCCAAAGAATGAAGTGCTTGCCTCTGCTCCTGACTCTGAGTCTTGCTCCCAAACGCCTCCCAAGCCCCCTCTGCCAGCCAAGCCCCCTGTGTTTATCCAGGACAAAGCTAAGCTCATGGAGGCTCGGCCCACCCCTGCCCCCCGGAAGAGCATGGATACCACAGCCCAGCCACCGCCAAACTCCCATCCGGTTCCAAGGCCCAGAGTCAACATCCAGACTGAGAGCTCCAGTGAGCCAGGATCTGGCCTGGTCAGTGGTAAGGAAACGTGAGCCAGTCAGGAGATCAGGAAATGGGTCTTGTGGCTCCATGCCATTGCATGATGCTAAAGTGAAAATGAATGTGTATCAGTTTTAGGCATAAGTGGAAAACACCCTTTGTATCTAAGTGCATATTACCATTCTTGCAGTTCAGTGCAGCTCTCTGGGAAGTCTTTTTCTTCTGAAAAGCATATCCATGTGCTAGGATAAACTGGTTGTCCACCAAGCCTTGTATTGTCTACTCTGATTGGCAATGGGTCTCCAGCCCAACTTGTGAAATTTACTATTTGCACCGCAACTCTCAGAATCCCCTCAAATGGCATGACCCCATGCTCTCTGAGAGATTCTGAGTATGGTAGTCCAAAAAAGTAACTTTTCTAAGCTGCCTGCCATTCATAGCCCTGTTCCTTCTTTCTCTTAATCAGAAACTGTGCAGCTACTTAAGTTCCCTGGGTAGTGCACAGATAGATCAAAAACATAAAAAGTAACAGAACAATAAACACAAGATAAAATCAACATTAGCAATTAAAGCAGAACTGAAACACAAGATAAAACCAGTAACAAAGAGAAAAAAATCAGTAGATCCAAAACCACATTTCCTAGTCAGCATGGCTAACAGTCAGATGGAGAAATATCTCACTCAACAGCACTTGGAAGCCCAAGGTTGGGAAATTCTGATCTTAAAAGTACTGAGAAAATTAAAAACCTGGTGCTGAAAAGAGGCTGCCTGGGGAGGGTATCATATGGTACTTTCTCAGAAAAGGCCCCTTTTCTTGTTGCTACTTATCTTGCCCATTCTTTAATTCAGGGATGGAAGCCTTTGCCCATGGGGTTGAATTTGGTGCTCAGGTTTTGCTAGACTGCCATATTTTCTCCATCTGTGCTGTCCTCCCTGTCTTTATGGCATCATTGTCTTGTTGGTTTCCCAGCCTTTGTACTTTCCCCATGCTGAAAGGTTAACATGCCTCTCTTGGGGGCTTTGTTAACCAACAGTAAGAGCCTTAAGGTAAAATACTGGAGAATTTTGTCACACCTTCCCACTGAAAGGTAGCTTCTGAGAATTTACCTGAAATTGAAAATGGCTCCTGAGCCATTTTCAGAAGACCTCGACTCTTAATTTAACTGGAGATGCTTGAGAATGGATCTGGGACCATCTTCTGCATATAAAGTATTTTTTCTACTGGGGAACTTTGGTGTTTGCATTGCATATGTGTTGCAGAAAAAAGGGAGCACAAAGAAAAAAGCAAATATGCCCCTCAGCAAAGCACAGTCTGGACAGAAAAACATGACATACAGAGAATACATGTAAATATGGGCACAAATTATCACAGTGAATACAGCCAGTCAGTAACAAAGTTCTGTGGGTTTCAGTGTCTTGTTTAGAAGAGGATAGCTTATATCAGGGTTGGGGAACTTGTGACCCTCCAGAGGCTGATAGGATTTTGGATCCTATCAGCTCTAACCCATATGACTAGTGGTAAGTGATGATGGAAACAGTAGATCATCAACATCTGGAGGGGCAAATGTTTGCAAGTCCTGGTTGTTGAAAAGTACCGAAGTTGTTATTGGCAGCAAGTACCCATTTCTAGTACTTTCCAAAGTTATGTTTTAAGGGCATTTTGAGATAATTTTCTCAGGAATTTTCAAAGTTCCTGGCATTGCTTTATCTTAAAGGGTTTTCTTTCTCTCAAGGAAGTAACTAAAATTAATGGAATAGTAACAAACCACAGAATGAGAAACTTAACGGATTACTTTTTCAACATTGCACCACAAAAGACGAATGGTTAACATGTCAAATCTTTTGATGAATAACAGAAACAAATTACTTTTAAAAGGTGAACTGTCCAACCTCTGCTTCAATGGTATAGGGAAAGAGGAACAGTTTAGGAATCCCTTCTTTTTTCATTATTTGCACTCAGAATGAGTCAGGTGTTTTATCTTTGTTTGCCAATATCAGTCATGTGGAAATATCCTCTCTGATTTGGTTGTCATTGTTTCCTGTTTCTTTGTGGAAAGCTCCAGAGAAAGCCTCCTTCGAAGTGATTCCAGGCTAGGTCTGCAACCCTTTATTTGGCTAAGGCAGAGTTCACTTTGACCACAGTGTATTCACAGGGAATGCTAGAAGTATGCCACCCTTAAACAAAGTATTCTCTTGCTAGGGTTATATGCCCACTTCCATTTTCGAGTTCTGTGCCAAGCTGATCTCAGTTCTGTACTAAATAGGGATCAACACTGTACACAGAAAGAGCAAAGAACATTTATGTACCGGTACATTTTTTTTTGCTGTAATATGTGCTTTTTTGAAAGTACGAGCCCTATTATTAAGGCAAGAATGTGGAATACATAACCTTTCAAGATTTTTTGGATTGCATCTCCCATCATCCTTTGCCACTGGCTGTGTTGGTTACAATTGATGTGGAATTGGAGGGAGCCACATACTGCTCACCCCTATGTTAAGGGCTAGTAGAGCTTTATAAATCAGCCCAGTAAAGCTACTAGTCTTTCAGACTGTTAGTTTTGTAGTCAGGGAGTTTAAAAGAGCCTTCTACCAAATAGACTGAAAGAGAGACTAAGTGATCCTTCTCCTGTTTGACAACCTACTTTTTTTTCATGCTAGCCATGGAAGAATTTTGCTTCCTTTACAGGTGGCAAACAGAGTTTAGAAAAAGCTATTTTTTAAAACTACAACTGCTAGAGTCCCCCACTCAGCATGGTCACAATCCATCATCTCTAACACATGAAATTTTTGGTTCCCCATGTCTACTAGTGAATTGTTAAACAGAAGCCTTGGCCATTCAAATGTAGGAGTGGCAGGAAGGGCATGGAAATGGAAGATGAATGTACCTTGGGTTTAGGCCAGAGAATTAGAGTATAAAAATAAGGATCTCTGTTGATCCCACTTCCAGAGGCAGACATCCTCCCTCCTGATTTAAGATTTCTTTCATAAGACATTGTGCAGATGTATGGTCAAGTTTTATCAAGTGTAAGGACTAGCCACTTTCTTTGTGAAATAAATTTTCAACGTTGTAATGGATTTGGAAGCATTTTCTAGAAGATACCACACACCTGCTGTTTTCTTCAATTCCGGATTAGGTAGGCCTTCTGACCTCTACCCTCCAGTTCCGAAGCCCAGAGGCAGGCCAACATCCTCAGACCGGTATGTTCTTTTGTTTGCACATTGCATTGAGACAAAGAAACCAGTGTTGAAATATTAAATCTAGTAAAATTCAGACCACAACACCTCCTCAACTTGAAGAATGCACGTGGAAATATTGGTTACAAGTGATCGTTTGTGTGTGCATATGTGTGTGTGTGCATTCACGTATGTGTGCATGTGCGCGTGCAATAGACATTACCCCAGGAAACATACAGGAAGCCCCCACCTTTCGACACCCCATTTACTCTTTTGATGCTCCCAAATTAAGGACAAGTTCCATTAATTTGATGGGCGTTACACTATTTCATAATTTCTTCTTGTTTATGGAGGCTTGCTTGGAACCGCTGTCACACGTGTGCTGCTTACAAAGCAAACTGAGAGAGGGAAAAAGGCACTAAGCTGGCTGAGAGACTTTGCAAGCAGCATGCACATGGTTGGTCCCCAGTGAACCTCCATAAGTCATTTATGCTCCTACAGTACAGTACATGGGTTCTACTTTTCAACCAGTTCTGTTTTCCAACGGTGCTCTGTTCTATAATATAAGTGGGGGAAGTCTATATTCAAGATAGCCGTGTTGGCCATGCAGCAAAATACAACAAAATCCACAAAAGAGTGATGCCTTTATTGGCCAACCAGAATGTACAACATGTAGGCCTGTGATTCTAACATGGTCACTTTTCTTCTCCTTTATGATTTTAGCATCTTTGCCTGATGAAAAACCAGTGAAGCTTCAAAAGTTTACATGATGTATTCTGCGCAGGATGGCAGAATCACTGAATACATGCAGCCTTACACATGAGGGAATGAACATCTTGCATTCTTTGAGCAGTGGACATCTCTTTGAACATTTCTCTGCTCAATGAGATAGATCCATTTTTATTCCCTGTAGCCTTCTTTATGCCATGTCTTCCTTTTCTTTCCTCTAACTAGAACTGGTGAATCACCAAAGCCAAAAGACCCTCCGTGGATTGCATTGGTCCAGGGAGAGCCTAAGAAGAAGCCTGCTCCTCCCCCTCCAGGTGGTAGCAAAGAGAGCCCACCAAGGGCTTCAGAAGAGGATGAAGGTAGAGGAGAAGAACAGAAGGCACGAGGGAGAGAAAGCAGGCCCACTACAAGTGATCCAAAGCCCTACAACCCCTTTGAAGATGATGAGGATGAGAAGAAGGAAGAGGAGGAAGAATCTTTCACATCACAGAATGCTCCAAAGCCAGAGCAGACTGAGGTTGAGGCAACCTTAAGGGTCGCTCACCCCTGGTATGGCATCACACCCACTAGCAGCCCCAAGACAAAGAAGCGTCCAGCACCAAGAGCTCCCAACGCCTCCCCACTTGGTGAGTCTGCATTCTACTTTCAGATGGGAAATTCGGCCTCCCTGGCATCTATCCGACATACAGGTTACCTTTTCTCCTTCACATAGCATTGATCTCTGGCAACCCCGACCCTTTGGATACCTTCACAGCAGCAAGGAAGTGTGATTAAGTTGGGCCGCCTTGGCCTAAATTTGAAGGAACAAGTAGCTGAGAGATATCTACTGCTAATGTTTTCTCTCAGCTCTGTACTTTTTTCTTTGTTTTATTCTGCATTCTTCATGGTGGACCTCTGTGATCAGAGAGCTTCCTTTTATCATGCAGTCTTTGCATTTGGTTTTTCCTTCTTTATTTGAGGCATCTAGGCCTGCTAAAGCTAGGGTGTTGGGTGCCATCTTGTCTTTCCTCAGTGCCTCAGCTTTTCTGAAATTTAGGTTGTGCTCAGCCCCTAAGTGTTCTCCATTTCTGAGGTTGGGAAAGAATTGTCTGCAGTAATTTTCTCTGTTAGTATTCTCTTTTCTTGCATATGCACTTTGCTTAAAACATAGTGTGATTTAGATGGCTCAGAGCAGCTTTCTTCAACCTAGGACTCTCTGGATACCTGAACTACAACTCCTATCATCCCAAGTTATTGACCACTCTAAAGCTATAATTCAAAGCTTCAGGAGAGTTCTGGGTGTGGAAAATCTGCCTCAGGACTGATGGGTTGTGAATTTGAAGGTGGTGATTGAGACACAATCCTGCCATGTGTCCGGAGGAATAGACCAAAATGGCTTCCATCTTTAAATGGCCCTAGCTAGCAAAGTGGTTCTTCAGGTAAGCGTGTGTCCTCCCAGCCTCTCAAGTGTTTCACTTGCTTTGCAGCTCATCATTCCATCTCCCGAATCTCCCGATCAGAACCATCTTCTTCCACTCCGTCCCCTGCCCTCAGCCTGGAGAGTATTACATCTGAGTGTTTGGCCAAAGCTGCTGAAAACTTGGAGGAGACCTCTGTGCCCAAGAGCTCATCTGAGCCCATGGTCCATGCTCCAACTGTTTCCAGCACTTCTTGCTTGGATCCACCACTTGCTAGCCTCTCCTCTGGTGAGGGCCCCGCAGCTCTGCCCAGCTGCTCTACTGTCTCCTCACTCTCATCGTCCAGTGAGTTGGCTGAGTCTGGCAGTGAGGTACCTGAGGAAAATTTACAGACTACCAGAAGCTGCTCAGCTGGGACCTTAAAAACCAACTCTGGGCAAGTCCTACCCAAGTCTCTGGCTGGTGCAACTCCCACACCTATCCTCTTGGCCTCAGATCTGAACAGTGGGGCTGCCAGGGATTCTCCTTCACCCAAAGCACAGCCAAAGGTAAGTTGAAGCTACTTTTTCAGATGGAGTCTGTATGTCCATTATTCCTGAAACACTCTCTTCAAGGCTCTTAATGGTACATACTGTCCCAGGAAAGATGCTTCAAAGTTCTAAATGGAATTTGATGATCCTAGCCCTGCCTCACCTCTGGCTCAGGGTGAGGAATCCTAGATCTTCCAGATGCTTTGGTCATCAGTTCCTAGAAGCCCCAGTCTGCATGGTCAATGGTAAGGGATTGTGGGAGTTGAAGTCCAAAACTTCTTGAATGCCAAAGGTTCTTCACTCCTGCTTTAGATCTTTCAAGTAGTACCTCTTTGTTTTACACAGGTCTTCTGTGCTGAAACTGACTGTAGTTTCAGGCCTCCCCAAGAATTTGTCTGGTACAGAACATTGACACACATTACTGCTCTAGCATAAACTTTGTTGGTGGTAAATGATGAAGCAGATGGTACACAGAAGGGAAACATTCCAACCCTTTCAGTAATGGGGTCACCACCTTCTTACAGCCAATGGTAGAACTGGGCCGCTAAACAACTAGTTTTATCCAGACTATGTCTGGCTGGTGAGCAAAGTAATACAGAAGAATATCACTCTCCCATTCCCATCCTCAAACTAATACACTGATGCAAAAAGCATCAGTGTCAGTAATACAAATTAACCCTTTCTGTAGCACTGGGCAACTGTTAATGTTTGTCTATGATGCTAACAAGAACTCTAAAACAAGAATGAATTCAAATTACAAGAGATTCCCTCTAAGTGTTAGGAGGAACTTCTTTACTGTAAAAACTGTTTGAAAATGGAATAGACTACCCTGGGGCAGTGGAAGAAATTTGCTTCTTTGGAAATCTTTAAATAGAGGTAGGATGGGCATCTTTCAAGAGTTCTTTACTTGTATAGTCCTACATGGCAGGGCTTGAACTAGACAGCCCTTACAGTGCCTTACAGCTCTAAGATTCTGTGGTACTGTGAAACCCATCTACTTGGAGGCAGAGGCCCAACTCACCACAACAGGTCTGTGAAATCCTTCTTCACCCTCTAGACACTGGCTGCAATCAAATCCAGCAACATTTGTGCAGGCTTTTGTGCATGTTAAAGCACCTTGACAGGAAGCTGCAACTTGAATTGAGTCTTGAGTTAGGGCTTTACTGGCTCAGTTGTTCAGGGTTCATGCTAATACATTTGGCCTGTCCTTTAGCTGTACCCACTGATTATGTAATACATTGCCCATTTAGTACTACAAATAATATACTCTGAATATGAATAATTATTATGCAGTGTGGCACAGGATTTGAGAGCCTCTAACCAGATCTGATCCAAGACCCTTTGCTACCTGAGGCAAAGACAGAATGGTGCCTCTGTTCAAGGGGTGAGCAGTTATTTGGTAGCCAGGGACCACTTTCCTGTTAGCCCCTCTGCAATGGGCTATATCTGCCTGGAGCATGTCCAAATTCATCTGTTTGCCCCTGCAGTCCTTTTGAAAATAGCACAAGGAAGTGGTGTCATACTACTTCTTGTCACCATTGTGAGAGGGATTGCAACATATTGGATAGTAAAGAGTTCTGGGATGCTTTGGGGGACTGGATGAAATATTTTTACATGTTTTCACACATTTGAGTGGCTTTCTATATGGTTTTGGGCCAAAAAATCATGCCACAATTAAAAAAAAATAATAGGGAGCTGGAGGGCTTTGAGGCAGTAGTGGGGGACTTCAGGGGTCTGGAGGCAACAGTGTGTCCAGCCCTGCTCTGTACCCATGCATCCACTCACTCATTTGCACCCACTCAAAATGTGCAAGGATCACTTAGAGGAGGTATCTCTCTTCTTTGAAAATCTCTCCCATATCAGTCATTTCCAGTGAAGTAACTCTTTCTTGTCCACTTCTAGCAGCGGGAGAACATCAGTCTCCAAGGCAAGAAAACCATGTTTTTCCTCCTGCAGTGTGCCTAATTGGCTGTGTGGAGAAATGAGTAGGATCCCACTGGCTTTAAGAGCTGCCCATGGAGCAGCCAACAACTGCAGGCCTGTATTTATACCAACAGGATCTCTTCACTCAAACTAAGAATAATCCCATACTGCTTGGCTTGCTCTTGGTTCCTGAGGGCAAGCTAAGCAACTAACATCTTTCAGTGTGTCACTAACATTTTTAATTTCCTATGCATGGCCTTATTTTCCTGACTCAGGAATTCCACCCTATGCCTCGCATGAAAAAGCTCTGAATACTTCTTCTGACATGAAGGTGCTATACCTACCATGAAGCTGAATGGTTCTGAAAGGAACTATGAAAGTGATCTTCTGCTGAGTCAGACTTTTAGTCCGTATTACGCAGGGGTGGGCAAACTGTGACTCACATGCAGCCCTTAGGGACTTTTTTGCAGACTGCTTCCATTCCTCTTCCCCTGCAAAAAGCCCTAATCCTGGACTCCGTCAAAAACATATTTAAGGTAAAAACAACCCACTCCAGGAAAGACCAAAAGTCACCTTGTAAACCCTCCCTTCCCAACTAAGAAAATCTGCGAAAAGTAGAAGTCATTTCTAAATTTATTTTTGGCTTATCATCAGCCAGTTTTGAGTGTGTCCTGGGAGGAGGCGGTGAAAGGCAGAAATTGTCTCCTCTACCTTCTACAGTTGTCCACTTCCAGTCTTGCCCAATATTGTCAACAATGCCTGGTAGCAATTCTCCAGTTTTCAACAAGTTTGCATTACTGTTGAGATTCTGAGGATTGAACTAGGGTCCTTCTGGACATAAAGCATGCATTTTACTATTGACCTGTGCCCCCCCCCATACCCTAGGCATTCAGGCAGAGGAGTAGGCCACAGTCTTATCCATGCTTCAGGTGGGCGTTTTGATGTTCTGTTTTGTGTGTTTGTTGCCAGTCATCCTGTAAAGAGAATCCCTTCAACCGGAAGCCATCACCTGTTGCCTCCCCCTCTGTTAAGAAAAACCCAAAGGGGCCCAAGCCGGCGAGGCCTCCTGCTCCAGGACATGGCTTTCCATTAATCAAACGCAAGGTAAAGAAACAAGAACAACGGCACTGTTTGCTTGAGTGTTTTAACTCGCAGATTTTTTTTTCCTCTCTAAGGTTAGTATTGGAGGGAGGGAAGTACAGACCTACACGGTGCTATCAAGGAGGGATTGATATTTAGATGTGATGGTAGTAGCTTCTTTAGAAAACTTACACCATTATAAGAGGTGCTGGTTAGGGGTATGAACTGTAGCCCTAGAACCTGACTTTAAGATCATCCCCACCACAAATTATCTTTTAGTAACAATTTCCTGGTTAGCTGACTACTTGCCATACTCAGCTGTGTATATTAATGTAAGTATTCAGGATTTCAGACTCTTAATCCTGAATTTATCTACTTAAAAATAACAGTTTTCAATCTTAAAAGAAAAGCTGCTCCTGTCTCTCATGATTGTGTAGGGATGTTCTCAAATGCTCAGGAAGTGCTTGTTGGAGTTAGAGAGTACAGACTGCAGAGTTCCTTCCTGTTCCTGGCCTTTGCTCACATATTTTTTTTTAAAAAAAACAGTATTATCTGTAATGTTATATCTCATCTCCCCTCTGGAGTCCATTGGTATCTTCCAGAGAGATACAACTGACTCGTTCTGATGTTTTTTAAAGGAAGCATGGCTCTTTATACTTCTTTCTGCAGGTTCAGTCAGACCAGTATGTCCCGGTGGAGGATATCTATGGTGAGATGGACAGCATAGAGCAACAGCTGGATGAGCTGGAGCACCGAGGAGTTGAGCTAGAAGGAAGACTCCGCAGCATGGAGAATGGTAGGATGAGTGATTCCACAGTAGACAGAAAAGGGGGAAAAGTCAGGAAGAGCCCTGAGATGGAAGGCAGTGTTGATTAAATTGTCAAGTGGGCCAGCTTTTCATTCTGATTTGCCACTGCAGGATCATCAGCTTAAAAATTGTAATAGTACTACTCTATTCTGCTTTGGTCAAACCCCACCTGGAACCCACCTGGAATACTGTGTCCAGTTCTGGACACCACAATTCAAGAATGATATTGACAAGCTAGAACTTTTAAGGCCTGGAAACTATGCCCTATGAAGAGCGGCTGAGGGAGCTGGATATGTTTAGCCTGGAGAAGAGCAGGTAATGAGGTGACATGATAGCTGTGTTTAAATACCTGAAGGGATCTCATATGGAAGATGGAGCAAGCTTGTTTTCTGTTGCTCCAGAGACTAGGACATGGAAAAATAGCTTCGAACTTTAGGAAAAAAGAGGCTATCTAAACATTAGGAAGACCTTCCTGACAGTAAGAGCAGTTCAGCTGTGCAATATGCTGCCTTGGAGTGGGGTGAAATCTTCTTTGGAGGTTTTTAAACAGAGGCTGGATGGCCATCTGTCAGGAATGCTTTGATAGTGTATTCCTGCATGGCAGGGGGTTGGACTTGTTGGCCCTTGTGGTCTCTTCCAGCTCTTTGATTCTATGAATTTGGTCATGAGTAGCTGTTTTCTGGCAATGTATTTTCTTACTGTATCTTGTATATGTACAAATTTTTAGAAAGTTGTATATAGTAACATTGAAAATATTATTTTAAAAATAATTATTTTCAATTTTTAATTATTTCTAATTATTTAAGAAAAATGATACTGAAAATATTTTCAGTGTTTATTTCAGTGCATACTATTGTATAGAAACATACACCAGTGTTTGGTGAGAGAATTAGAAAAAGATTTGGGGGCAGTGGTGCCGAGAGGAGAGAGTACTCGAGTATACTAGGTAGAGAATCTCAGTAGGAATAGATGTGAGGTTGCTGTGAAGAAATATTCAAGATGGAACATCCTGACTTCTTTTCATGTAAGAGAAGGGTGAAAGTGAATAAGGAAGTAATGGCTGCTGAGTCGGTCCCTCTTGGCTCCTTCTGCAAGCAGGGACAGCTCTAGAAACTGTGGGTCTTCTGTCATCAGTTAATTTAGTGTCACATATAAACCAGGAATTTTGCTTGTTTCTCTCCAGACAAGCCAGAGTTGCAGACCTGGGTGTCTTCTGTGCTTATAGCTCTGACTTGTTGGCAGCAGGGGTGCAGGGTGGAGAACAAGCCAGAACACCAGATTTGTACATCACAATAAACAAACCACAAGTTTTGGCTTGTTACTTTACTCACGTTCACTCTCTGAATGTGGCCATTTTGAAATTTATTAATATTCAAGGAAAAGGACTCGTTATGACACCTGTTTTTAGTGAGGGGGAGAGGGAACTGGGGACATAATGAAGGGTTAGTTGAAGGAGGATAAAACAGGACAGGACATCAGTTTTATCTGACAACTTCACCCCCTAGGTGAACTTGAGGATGAGGATCACAGGTTAACAAGTACTTGCTGGAGGAATGTGTCTCCATTAAAAACATAGTCAAAGAGGAAAGTGGAGGCTGAATGTTGGCAACTTTGAAAGAAGGAGACAAGTTTTTAAAAAATCTAGCTGGCACTTTGCAGCAGAACATTTAGGAGGTGGGGTGGAGTCCATCCAGAGGCACTGTTAGTTGAAGAAATACTGCTATGTTCTTGTTGGACCTCTGCTTCAAAAAGAGCATCTCTGGCTTTTGGTTGCTTGAAGGAAGCATTGAGCAAGAGTCAGAGATGCTGTGGCTGCATCTACCTCCTGCCTTTGGCAGGCGAAGGAAAGTGGCTCCTTTGCCTATGTGTTTCTGAGCCCCTGCTCTCCGTTTGTCTGGCAGATGTACCTGAAGATGGTTTGCTGGTAGACTGGTTTAAACTCATCCATGAGAAGCATATGCTGGTGCGACGGGAGTCAGAACTCATCTACATGTGAGTGCAACAAGCTGGGTTTGGGTGCAGTCTCAGGTACACTCATGGATCTCATAGAACTCTGTAAGTTTTACTGTGGAGTCAATATACTGTGGACTGTACTGTTAGTTGGGTAGCCTCCTGCAAGTAGAAAGCTCAGGGAAGGGAACAACGACAAAATGCCCAATGTAATTGGAGGTGGTGGGGAAATGAGATGGCCCTTCGTGCCTTTGTTTGTTTAGAATACATATGTCCCACTTTGTAGCCCCAGCCAGTTCTCAAAAACACATACAAAAGATGCCCACTCAAACCCAGAAATGACCTGGTGTCTGTATGGGAACCAGGGCTATTCAAGCAGCATTTCCTGCCCTTACATTTATCCTTTTGTGGTGGCTGCAGTTCCTTGCTGATATCTTCTGAAAGTTGGGCTGAACAGCTGGATTTCACTTAGTGCCCATCGCCTTCCCTTGCTGATAGTTGGCCACTGCTGTAATCAGAACCAAGGAGCAAAATCTAAAATGTCATCACTCTCTGCAGAGCTAACTTTCAGTCCTGAAAGCCAGTCTCATCAGCAAAAAAAGAGAAAGAGCTGTGCTGGGTCAGGCTGAAGACCTATCTAGTCTACAATTCTATTTCAACAGTGGCTAACTTAAAAAAAACCCTATGAAACCCAAATAAGGACATGGATGAAGTACCACTTAAAGTTGACCTTTTGGCTTTCTGAAAGTTGCTCAGTTTGAATTTTGGCAAGTCTACAGCAGCAGGGAATTCCACATTGGCAGGAGGGGAGCAAGTGTGTGGGCAGCTATAAGTACGTCTCTCTTCACACGGAATGTAAATATCACTTTCATGCAGAAATGTGGCCAAAAACACATTTTTTGGTGCTACTGAACTCACCAAATCTAATGTAGCAGAAATTCCAACAATAGCTGAACCAGGAAAAGTGAAGAAGATTTCAGTTTCTCAAAGAAAAGGTGTCTTTCCCTTCTCTTTAAATAGCCCCCCAAACATTGGATTGGATACAGCAGATCTGAGGACCCCTGTGGCCATGATCTTCTTCAGGATTCCTGGCTAGAAAAGACTGTGATCCCCACTCTGTGACACATAGTCCTCTCTTGCAATTATTTTATCCCCTTTTATTGGATCAGACTGAAGCAAAATCCAATGTCCTGGTGGATTTCAAAAGATCCAGTAATCAGACTGATCCTTGGAAGAACGTTCTTCAAAAGGAATATTATCCCACTGAGTATTTGTTTGCCACTGCACTCTTGGTTTATAACTAGCTTGAGAGGGTCATAATCACCTTGAGAGGGCTTCACAGTCCTTAAAATGGGTAACAGTCATTGGGAACAGGAGCATAAGAATGATATTGCCTTGACAATCTGCTTGCAGGTTTCCCAAAAGCATCTATTTGGCTGCTATGGAAACAAACAGAATGCTGGGCTGGATAGATGTATGGTCTGATCCAGCATAGCTCTTCTTAATGTCATCTTAATGGATACATATATATGCATGTGTGCGCGTGCACACACAGACACACACTTAAAATTACAACGTGAATAATGCTCAGATTCCTTCCTTAGTTTTAAGCAACAGAACTTGGAGCAGCGTCAGGCGGATGTGGAGTACGAGCTGCGGTGCCTTCTCAATAAACCTGGTAAATTTCTTCTGTTGTGTTCCTGTTGGTTTAGTGTCCGTGTATATGTGTGTGTTATAGAACTTGAAAAGTATTTAAATAATTTTAATGGCTGACAGGGGATACTGACAACTATAGTCCAGTACATCTAGAGCAGTGGCTCTCAACCTGTGGGTCCCCAGATGTTCGTGGACTTCAGCTCCCAGAAGCCCCAGCCACTATGGTCAATGCTCAGGGCTTCTGGGAGCTGAAGTCCATGAACATCTGGGGACCCACAGGTTGAGAACCACTGATCTAGAGGCTCTCAGTTTGAGGAGGGCTGGATTACACTACACTGAAAGAGGTTGCTTTTTGTTGCTGTTGTGGTTTTCTCTATTTCATTGCATCTTAACTGCCAGCAGAGAGCACTGTTCAATAAAACGAGTACTTCATATTCCTATTACCAGCCTAGCCATGCACCCTTTATATGGCATTTCCTGACCTAGTTAACAAGACCCCAAAAAGAGGCATGCTCCTAGAATAGGCTGAAAATATGAATGATGCATAGAAAAGTACAGAAAACTTAATAACTCAGTGTGCAAAACTAAGTATGTCTTAATCTACAATGAGTCTTTTGTCAGGAGATAACTTTGAATATAATGATCAGTCTCACACAAGGAAGTCAGGAAAACTGGAACCTAGGAATCAGCTTTATACTGAAGCAGGCGGTTAGTCTATCCAGTTCCTATGCCTCAGAGTTGGGAAAAGGGTTGTTGTTGTTGTTGTTTGGGGGGCAGGGGGGCAGACTGCAGCTCCTAGAATCCCCAGCTGTCATGGCCAGAACCTTTTCCAAGCTGCAGCCATGCTATTTGAGATCTTTTTGACTGGAGGTGACGTCACTGTTATTTGCTGTCAAGTCAACTGCAACTTATGGTGACCCTATGAATGAGATACCAGGTCACCCTATCAACAACAGCCCTGCTCAGCTCTTGCAGACTCAGGGTTGTGACTTCCTTGATTGAGTCTATCCATTTGCAGTTTAGTCTTCTTCTTTTCCTACTGCCTTCCACCTTGCCAAATGTTATTGTCTTTTCTAGTGAGTCATGTCTTATGAGATTTCCAAAAGTATGGTAGTCTCAGTTTAGTCATCTCGGCTTCTAGGGAGACTTCAGGCTTCATTTGCTCTAACATCCATTTATTTGTCTTTTTAGCATTCTGCATTTCAAATGAGTTGACTAGATTTTTCTACTGTCCAGCTTTCACAACCATACATAGAAATTGGAAATATGATGGTATGGACAATCCCAAATTGAATATTCAATGATATATCTTTACACTTTAGGATCTTGTCTAATTCCTTCATAGCTGCCTTTTCAAGTCCTAGTCTTCTTCTGATTTCTTGACTACAGTCTCCATTCTGATTAGTGACTGAGCAAAGGTATGGAAAATCTTTTAACTATTTCATTGTCTGCTTCAAAATTATGTAAATCATCTGTAGTCATTATTATTGTTTTCTTAATGTTCAGTTGTAAACCTACCTTTGCACTTTCTTCCTTGACTTTCTTCAGGAATTGTTCCAAGTCTTTACTATTTTCTCTGAGTAGTATAGTGTCATTTGCGTGTCTTAAACTGTTGGTGTTCTTTCCTCCAATTTTGACACCTCCTTCCTCCAAGTCTAATCCTGCTTTATGCATGATATGTTCAGTGTACAAGTTAAACAAGCAGAGTGATAAAATTCAGCCTTGCCTAATGCCCTTGCCAATTGGAAACTATTTCATTTCTGCATATTCTGTCCTGATGGTTGCCTCTTGTCCTGAGTACAGGTTATGCATCAGAACAATCAGACATTGCGACACACCCATTTCTTTAAGAGTGATCCAAAGTTTTTCATGATCTACAAAATCAAAGGCTTGGCTATAGTCTATAAAGAACAGGCTGATTTCTTCTGAAATTCTTTGATGTGTTCCATTATCCAGTGTATGTTTACAGTGCCTCTTCGTTTCTCTAGTGCCTCTTCCTTTCCTGAACCCTAGTTGGACATCTGGCATTTCTCAGTCCATATATTGTAAAATATCTTGTAAAATTGTCTTGTAAAATTGTGTTGCTTTGCTTGCATGGAAGATCAATGGAATGATCCTGTAATTACTGCAATCTCTCCTGTCCCATTTCTTGGGGACTGGAATGTATACTGAACATTTCCAATCTGGGGGCCATTCTTTTGTTTTCCATATTTCTTGACAGATTTTAGTTAGAATTAGAATAGATTCTGTCTCTGTAGACTGAAGCAGTTCTATTGGTATGCCATCTGTTCCTGGTGGGTTATTTCTCCCAAATGCCCTGAGTGCAGTTTCCACTTCACTTTCTACAATTGCAGGTTCATCTTCAAATGGCTCTTCCTTGAAATAATCTGTCATCCTTTCATCTTTTTTATAGAGTTCTTCCATGTATTGTTTCCATTATCTTTTTATTTCTGCTTGATCATGTAGTGTGTTTCCTTGCTGGTTGTAAGGCATCCCCACTCTTGGTTTAAATTTCCCTTTTATTTCTTGGATCTTGTGGAAAATGCCTCTTGTTCTTCCTTTTTTATTGTTATCTTCTATTTCTTTGCATTAATAATTATAGTAGTTCTCTTTGTCACTGCACACAAGTCACTGAACAAGTATATTAAGGGTTCTGAAACTATCTATCTCTGTCACCTTTTATTTTTGCTTCTCATCAGTCCTTAACTGCTTGAAGAGTTTCATCTGTCATCCATGGAGGCTTCTTTTTCTTTTTGGTTGCAGAAAATGTGTTTTTGCATTCCTCCCTGACAATGTCTCTGGCTTCTGTTCAGTTAGGCTTACTAGTGCAAATCAGTTTTTTATGTTATCTTTAAATTCTATGGGGATGTTCTTCAGGTTGTATTTTGGCATGAAGGTTGCTTAAGTATTCTTATTTTGCTTTATTCTTATTTTTGGTAATAGCAGTTCATGATCTGTGCCACAATCTGCTTCTGGTCTTGTTTTTGCAGAGATAGCAGAGTTGTCCATCTTCTGTGTCCAGTTATGTAGTCTGTATTTCAATATTGGTTATCAGCGGATGTCCATGTATCCAGTTGCTTCTTGGGTTGCCTGAAGAATATGTTTGTGAAGAACAAATTGCTGGCCTCACAAATTCAATCACTTGCTCTCCTGCTTCATTTCTTGATCCTAGGGCAGATTTTCCTAGAATCTTTGATTCTACTCTGTTTCCTACTTCTGCATTCCAGTTACCTTTGATTAACAGCAAATCCTGTTTTTGTGTGTGGTCAATTTCTTCCAAGACTCCAGAACGAGAATCTTTCAATGTTTTTAATTCTACCTCTGTAGTTTGAGCATAAACTTGGATTATGGTTATATTGATAGGTTTTGCCTGATGTCTTGCTGATATTATTCATCACGTTTTACATATATCCTTTGACATCTTTGCTGTATCTCTCCTCACTATTACTACCACCCCATTTCTTCTTAGATTTTCATTTCCTGAATAAAGCATTATATAACTATCTGACTCAAAATGTCCCATTCCTGTCCACTTTAGCTCACTCATTCCAAGTATTCTAATGTTTATAGGTTCTGTTTCTTGTTTTACTATGTCTGGCTTCTCCTGATTCGTGCTTCTCACATTCCATGTTCCTATAATATGTATCATGCAGCTTCAGACTTTTCTTTCATCTCTGAGCACGTCAACAATTGAATGTCCTTTCAGCTTGAGTCCAGTTGCATCATAGCCACAGTGCTAGTCCTAGTTGTCCCCCGCTGTACCCAGTAGCTTCTGATCAGGGTCTGTTGTTTTCTGGCAGGAAGGATCTCTTGCTTCTCTTTGGATTATCTCATCGTAGGATTTTAATAGTAAAAGACATGCAAAAAGGGTTTACCTTGCTTCCTTCTGTGTAGTGTTAGTTATGGTGCCACTGCCATTGTCTTTGAGAAAATCTCCAGTGTCACACTTTAGTACTGCCCTGTAGTTGTTCGGCACATATAGTCTGGATCCTCAGCAAAAGTCTGTCGTACATGGAGACTCCAGCAGCAGCACTGTTACTGCCAGCATAGCCTTTTGCCTCATAGAAGCATGTAGTCCCACCATCACGGAAATGTATTGCTGTAGTGCCTTACTCTTATCCTATGTGTTGTGCCACTTGTTGAGAGGCCATCTTTTATATCTATATTGGTACACACCAGAATAGAAAGCCATAACTTAACGCAACTGTCACATTATTCCCAGTAATTTGGAGGAACACGTTGGAAGTGAGGTGGGGCATTAAAATGACCTGTCTCAGGGCATAGCAGGAGTCTGGACATCATACTGTATTAAGTTGTTTTTGTCACCGTTTTATTCTCTTTGCTGGACAGAGAAAGACTGGACAGATGATGACCGAGTGAGAGAGAAGGTGTTGATGCAAGAGCTTGTGACCATCATTGAACAACGGAATGCCATTGTCAACTGTTTGGATGAAGATCGGCAAAGGTAGCTTGAAGAAAAGCCAGGGGAAATAGGCTGGCTGCTGCTAAATAACTGGAATTGTTGTGACTGGACTGGCTGTAAATCTTCAAAGCAGAAGTGTACAATGCTATTCTTATAATGAAATCTGCCTGCAGGCAAAGCATGGAGCTTGATACTGGTAGTTCAGGGGGAAAAATATGTTGTGTTGTGGGTTGGGAGAATCCCTGTTCAGGTTCCCAGACAAGGACTGGGGCCAAATGGTGTTTAGAGAAGAGTAATGCTGTCACCTGCACAACAGCCTCTTCTACCCATGCCATGGCTGCTCTCCCTAAGGCAAATCTCACTTTTGCTTTCTCTTATTCCATCAGGGAGGAAGAGGAGGATAAAATGTTGGAAGCAATGATTAAAAAGAAAGGTAAGTGAGGATAAAGCTCCAGGAATTAAACAGCCACAGAGTCTCAGCTATGTCTCCTGCATAATTCCTTGTTGACATTCATTCTCAGGTTATCAGCCAGGACTGCTTGTAGATTCCATGCTAACCATACTAAAAACCTGCACTAAGCAATCACAGTTCTGTCCTGAGAAAAGCTCAGTTATATAGTTTTTTTATGAATGATACAAACAGAGAAAATTATATGTTATATTATGCTTTCCATAATTCTGCCCAATCAATCAAGTGGTGTTCTGCCTGCATGTTCAGTGTAAACAACAAAAGAGAAATATAGGAAAATATTACCCTGGGGGCAGGTTTCAAAGGACCCTTTGTTTTTTTCCTTAAGCAAGTTTCAGTCACATGTGATACACACACAGTTGTGTGTGTGTGTGTGCGTGCGTGCGTATGTGCCTTCAAATCGCCTGTCAACTTATGGCAACCACATGAATTTCATACGGTTTTCTTCGGCAAGGAGTACTCAGATGTGGTTTATCAGTTCAATATAGCCTACAGGCGGTCTCCCATCCAAGTGCTGATCAGGGCTAACCCTGCTTAGCTTCCAAGATCAGACAGGATCTGATGCCTTTAGTGTATTTAGGCACTGGGATACAAGCACACTTCCATTATTGAAGAATTTCCCTACCAACAGAGAACAACACATAGTCACTATGTCTGCCCAAAGTTGTGTTGGTTGGGTTCACTTTCTTTAGCCAACACCAGCAGCATCAACAGTTTTTCCTTCAACAGTCATCTCAGGGATGAAGGAAACTCAATATTCCCCTCAGAAGTGACTGTGAAGAAAGGAAGGGGAAAGTCAGAGGCACTGTGCCAGAGTCCAAAGTCATCCCCCAGCACTCGCTGGGGGGCAAACAGGCTAAACATTCCCTTCCCTTCTGAAGTAACCACTTCAGAAGAATGAAAACCCGAAAAGTTTTTCATGACTACACTGTTAATTTTGCTAATTTATTTGGGTTTTGCCAGCCGTAGAGTGGGAAAGGAAGCAGTGCAAGGCACTAAATCCCTTTCTTCCCCATAACATTAGCGATCCAAGAAGCAGAGAAAGGGAAAAACATCCAGAAGCCTTGCAAAACATTTAAGAGTAATTTATTTTAGCAAGAGCTTTTGTGAATTACAATCCACATCTTTGGATGCACTGATGGAGTACAGTATTCAGCACCTCAGATATCCATATTTCTGTAACTTCTTTCATTCTGATACACAGATAATACATTCCACCCACACAGCTATATAACTGTGTATATATACTTGTGGCTTGAATATTTTAATCTGTCAGTGTATCTGAGGAACTGCCTTGCAATCCCTGGTAGTTCATGCTGAAATAAATTGGTTAGTTTTACAGGTACCACAAGACTCCTTTCTTCCTGCTTCCCTTTAATACTGAAACATTAGCTCTTACAGATTTTATGTGATTTTACATTTCAGGTATTTTATTAACACCACTAAAGACTAGAGGCTTGCTTTTTTAACAGAAAAATCTCAGGGAGTTGTATTTTGCACCAAGAGAACATTCTGGGTCTTCTCAGTATTCCTTGAGAATTGCAGTATGCACGTCACTGTGGTATTGCATACACAGTCATCTTTCCAATTTGAAGCTATATCTTCATGTGTTAAACTTGGAGATGTTCACATGTATGTGTACACAACCAGATGATGACCCTGCATTAATTGTGAGGGCATACAAACAATAATTGTGTTTTGTTCAGTGGTTATAGCCTTTTCCACACTCCTTCACAAGTAAAAATCATTTCTTAACTGAGCATAGTTTACATTCTGTAAACGGTGTCAGGCTTATTTATGTTAAATTATCCACCTGTGTAATTTATGTTTCTTCTTCGTGGTCTCTGTGCCTCATACATTAGGAGCTTTTGCACCTGCGCGGTAGCGTTCAGAAGATTCTAGAGCTCAATAGCTTGGCGGGAACCCCTCCCCCATGCCGGTACTGTGCATGCTCAGTCCGCTGAGCAACAGTCACTCCTCAGTTCTTTCTTGTCCGCTGTTGCGAACAGAAGGTTCTTCTCGTTAGCTTGGGCTTCTTTGGATTGAATCTTGGCTTTTGACTACGGTTTTCGGATTTTTGACTTCGTTTTTGGATTTCGATTTGGCTTTTGGTGTTTCGGCTCTTGCTCCAACCCGGTTTTTGGCTTGACTAAGATTTTGGATTTGGACTGGTTCTGGCGACTTCGGACTCTCCGCTTTCCCCCGCTCTTCTCTTCTTCTCGCTGATTGTTTTATGTCAGCGCTGTTTTATGTCGGCGCTGTGGAAGGAAGGTTGCTCTCTCAGACAAACACCATGATTGCCTTTTCCGCTTGGGTGAGGGGCACAACATTCAGGCCTGCCCAGTCTGTAAG